>JBBPTF010000740.1:0-11603 GCA_038094015.1 Phylloporus cf. gajari
ACAGAGGAGGATCACATCAGAGAAGGGTTTATGTTAGTCTGTCGTTCTTAGCACTGTTCATATGCTTGTGTGAAACTCATATGTTTGTTTTTGGTGTATCTCAGAAGCTGAGTGCCATGCTTTGCTGCCATTTACAAACATGACTCATACAATCCTATGAACATGCGCCAGATTTCTTACAAACTATTTGTTTGTCTCACTTTGATGAAAACATTGACAGGGGTCTCAGTACTTCATTTAAGTCAAAACCACATGTAAAGGGAACTTACACATGTAATACCCATGTATATGTTGTGGAGAAACAAGTCTACACTATTGTACTTACTAAGGTAGGTAAATAAACCTATTGTCTTATGATGGGCACTGTTGAATTTATTGCATGCTCAACGTCCCCCCTGCACTCATTTTGAAAGTGGTAGCAGCACAACAGTGGGGACTCTAACATTTCCCACTGTCGAACTCACAGTGTCCCTGATCTCAGACATGGCAACATGACCATTTGTTTTTGAAATTCAGATTCCACAAAAATTTACAGCTTATTTCAAACCATCTCCTAATTGTTGATTCACTCCCCCATCACAATGTCCCTCATGTATCATTTTTGCTTGGTAAGTGAAGGAGTGTGTTGTGTGGGTCATACACTAACCCTTGCAAAGTCAAATGACATCCTAGTCTGGGTGACATTTGATTTTCAGTGCTCCTTGTACACAATATTCCTGAACATGCTTTGCCTCCACTCCATGCAGACCAAGGTTAGTTCATTCCTACAAATCTATGCATATTTTTTATTGTCTGTGCAATTGTAGCATCACTCGCATTGATGTTACCTACCAATTTTGAACTCATTGGAAACTCAGACACTAAGTTCATACATGCTACAACTTTGCACATCTTTCAGGAGCAATTTTTGACTCATCATGGATGGTAATGCAGTTTACAATTTGTTTGTTAGAATTTTGACCAAACCTTTCCAGGTATCCATCTCTGTCTGATAGTTTCCAGATCATGATGTTAGTGGTCATCAAGTTCAGTGATAGATCTCTGGCAGCATCAGTTAGCAATGTAGTCCAAAAGCATGCACTCCATAGTACATAATACTTCATAATCTGATCTTTGTGTATTATAACTTACATGTCTTGTCTCTTGTAGGACTTTCCTCATAAGTCCTTTCAGAGTGTAGGCCGCTTCACGCTAATATTGACATTTTACCATACAGGTGAAGGTAGTTGGGGGAGCGTAACCTAGTGGGTCTTACTGTTTATTGAGATCAGATCAAGATCTCTGTCATATGTCCAACTCATTGTTAATTATAAATTTCAATCACTGATTCCACCATCACTTTTTACTATGCTTTGTCACCATCTTTTACTCTATCCATTCATTCCAGGATACCAAGATTTTGTTGATTCGTCAGCGGACAGGTAGAAGTGGGCCTGACAACAACATTGCATTTCAACATTCCTTACAGTGGCCACATCAGAAAAGGGGTGGAGCTCAATTTCAACCATTTCACTTGAAGGAATGTTCATGTTTGAATTTGTTTGTCATCATCTCATGTCTATTGAGTGAACTATTGTCTTGATCTGAATCACATTGAGACAACTATTGATACATCTCAATAGTTATGCTATGAACAGGCAACTACACTCTTTTCTTGTATGATGGAGGTTTTGTTCTTTCTTCTCCAAGGTATGCTTGGTGATACTGTCTGTGATCATACTTAATTTGACTTACATCAAATAAGCTTCATGATTTATTTCAACACCCCATTTATGAATTAACCACAAATATAAGTGCTTGTCTTTTTGGTCGATCTATGTTCACCTATCTGTGCTCACATATCCGCGCTCAGTGTTCCTGTTTCCATCACCTTTCTGACTGACTACTCTCATGCCATCGAAAGGGTATGATTCCTTTTCATGTCTTGTCCATTCAAGTTGATATTGTATTGCAGGAAATCAGTTCACAAATGTTCCCCACCAGTCAACAATAATGAAGGTGGTTGAAAAAGTTGCAAAAAACAATGCACTTCAACACCTCCAGTTTTGATGGAAGGCACACAAAACTGCAAGCTATCTAAATGGTAAGATAATGAACATTGTTGGATGATCAAAATCCATCATCTTCTTATTTAGACTGCTTGACTCTGGCAAACATGTTGCCTGGAAGGAACCATACCCAAAGACTTGAAAGAATCAGAAGATCATATTAGATGTCCATTCAGAGGACAAATCATCAGTCCAATTTTCATATATTTTTCTTTCCTATTACCTTACATATTTGTTGTAGGCCTTCAGATACCAGCTACGTTCCTAAGAAACAATATAAAACATGCAGTGCTGACTGGGATTCTGTCAACGACAAATTGGATGCTGTATCTCAAGAAGAAGATGAGGAGAGCGATTCTGATAAAAATCAGTCAGAAGAAGAATGTGATAAAGAAGGAATCCCCTTGTTGTTGATTTGTGCCTGCAAATTGGGACAGCCAACAGACAATTGTGATGAAGATAGTATACCAATGTCATTGGTGAAGGCTCAACAGGCTAATCAAAAGTAAGTCGGTTATCTACTTGGTACAAATGGTATTTATATCCTTTAAGAGTTCAAAAATCCAATAAACCACTGTTGACCAAGAAGATCATGCTAGTGGCAGGTTTGTCCAAGCATTTCCTGTTGTATCTCTCTTGACATGTTAACTACAGTCAACCAGTTTATCTTGAAGATCTTATTTCTCAAGGGTATGTCTTTGATTTTGATCCCTATCAATTGTCTATTGAAGTATATGATGATCTTGAAGGAGTTTCAATCCTCCTGCCAAAGATGGATCCTGTGTAGAAAAGTGGGATATCATCTTCAACTGTATATATACTATAGATTTAGTGAATCTTCTGTATGTCTTTACATGTTATACTTTATACCCTTTGCTCATATTCATTCCCTAAAGGGAGGTTACTCTCATCAACATTAAGCAAGGACAAGCAGCTCAAACGGCTTCATTGGACCTGTGGTTTAGCAAGGGAGATGTCTTAAATCTGACACAAGTGTGAATTTTCACTTGTATTCCCATTAGCCAATCATAAAACAAGCTTCTTCTGTGGTTTATATTCCTTCTCAAACTTTGAGAATTTTGTCAATCTTTCCTGAGTCAATCTAGGTTTCCTTGGTACATGTTGTGTTTCCACGCAGACTGTCAATTCTACAGTCACTATTAGAAGCTCCTTCAATGCACATTATGCTCTTTGTGTGTCGATCATTCATGTTGTGGAATGCAATCTGTATAACCCATGTCACATGTACTTGGGAGACAGTAATGGAGTGTGTATTATTGAGGGAGATTTCCTGGTACAGAAATTTGAGTGACTCATAGGTTGTCTTGGTGTTGTCTACAACACACCTTGATTGGGATGTGATCTTTATACATCCCATGTTCAATTCCGTACATTTGTTGAGAAGGAGTATGCTGTTAGCAGAGAACATGAAAATTGTATGCCATCTTTTGTTTCTCAGTTATCTGATAAAAAGATTACTGATTGATGGTTCCTAACTTAGTGCATACTCCATCAAAAGGGAAATTGGTTTATTTGGTCTCTGTTGACAGCCCTCAATCAACTTCAGGATCCCTTTCTATGCAGTTGGCATTATCTGCTTCCCAACAAGGTAAGTCCTCAAAACCTTCCTATGTTTGTGATTGTTAAGTTATATAGTCCCTATATATGATTACACTCAAAAGAAGAAGGCTTTTGATCCTGCAGTTGACCTGAAGCCTATTGAACATGATACACCTGCTCTTGAGCAGGATATTGAAGCTGGATCACTTGCACTCATGGTATATACTGTTAACATGTATCAGCTGAAAATTGACAATGGTTTGACAAATATTGGCTTCAATATTCATTGAGCTGTATTGTTGGGTAAGATGTCTACAAAATAGTCTACATGTCTTCTATCAGATAATATAATAAATAAATCATTTCCTCTGTTTAATCTACCATTATCATATTGGAGATTTATGTTCACATGATGAACATTGTTAGTGACTGGTGGTGACTTGTAGCCTGCTCTTCTCCTCCATCCAATGGTCAACCATTGACATGCAATCTCTCCTAGTTCAAATTTGGTGTTTGGCATATGCCATTCCCTCTTTGCTTGCTATTATCCTGGTGTTTTCTTTATGTCTCAGCTGTCAACTACTCAATCTTTCAGCACATGTTTTGGAAGCTCCAAAACACAATCTTGTGAGTGTTCACTCTTTGTTAGACACTCAGCACTATCTGTTCTGAAAGCAGAATGAACAGAGTATCTATCATGAGAGTCAAGATTCACCAAGTAAGTCATATATCTCACTTTTTGGCGTCATTGTTTCTGATCCTCTTTTCCGTTTCTCAAACTATTCATCCCAATCACAATCATAGAAGACCATGTTGTATTTGGAATGTTACAAGGTCTGCTTTGCAAAGATATCACAATGTGTTCTTACCCATTGTTTACATGCACAACATCTGATACCAATGTGAGCATGTTTCATGTGTTGTCTTGTATATCTGACTTCAAAGCTAGAACTAATGTTTGTATGATGATTAATCAAGACGATTACTGGATTAGCTTCAATCTCACTGTTTATGTCCTGTCAAGCAAGACTGTAATGTGGTATGGAATTCATGATTACCTGATGATTTCTTCAGATGATTTAAATCAAAAGAATAGGTTTATTAGGTATCAGAGCATCAGAAGATGTCTCCAGAACTTGTATAATGTATCTGTATCTTCAATGTATGAAGTAAACCTGTATGATGTCTTGTTACCATCATTTGATGGAGTATACCTGTATTATCAATGGTGGCATCTTGTATCACCTTTGACAGCATACATTGTACATTATCATGCATGGAGAGCATGACTAGCTTGTCTGTGTTGTTGTTTTGTCCATCATGATTACTTAGTATATGTACAACAACTGAGGAGAATGCTCATACATCCAGACTATACAATTCTTTTGAATAAGATAGAGCAGTCTTATATGGTGGATAATTGTAGACATGATACATCATCAAATGTTGTTCAGTTGTTAGATTCCAATGACAAAGTCATTAATATATCCAGAGGTGGTGGTGGAAGATGAGGCAAAGTTTTGTTTAAAGGGATTGATCTGAAACCTTTTGAGGTTTTGTATGAAGGATCTCTTTTGTGTGATGAGAACTTAGATTATGAGTTTATTGAATATGTCATCAAGAATGATGCTGCTTTAAAATTACAGAATACCTCCTATGTACTTACAACCTACCCTTTGGACCAACTAATACCAAAATTATCCAACTCAACTTCAAGCCAGATCATTCATCAATATGGAGTATTTGTGCCTCAGAGAATAACATCATCTCAATTACAAGAGTTATCAAAACAATTGACACTAACAAAAGGATGTTCTGATTATTGGGTTTCTGCTTTTGCACCTGCTAAAAAAACAAGTTCAAAGTGAAAACAGAGAAGTCCTAGTATTTCAGGAAAAACATCATCTACTAAACCTATTTTCCCTCCAACTCCACCTACTAAAAATCTATGAGACAAAATAATACATGGATTTTGTCATGATACATCTACTACTTCCTTAATGAATCAAGAATGTGTAGTATGTGCAACTTTAGTTTCCAATAAATTACTTACTGTTTCTATAAAAGATCTGTCTCCTCAACATTTTCAGTTTCTAACTTGTGAAGGTCAACACATGACACAAGTAGAACATCTTCATTCACAAGATCAATATAAAGAAATTTCTAGCCCTATTCTGGCAATGAATTGTACTAAGGTTTGTGATTCATGTTGGCAATCCTTGTGAAAGGGGTGTTGTCCTAAAATGGCTTTGGCAAATCACATGTGGTTAGGTGATGTACCACCTGAATTACAGAATCTAACATACATTGAGAAATTGTTGATATCACGTGTACAACATAACCGATGTATTATAAAAGTACAAAGCTCTGGAAGCCATAAATTAATAGCAAATGTGATTTCTTTTTGCCATCCTTCTCAAAAGATTTATTCAACTCTTCCACCACCTCCTGAAGAACTGGATGATGTTATTGCTGTAGTATTTACAGGGCCTTCTCCATCTACAGAAGAGGATTACAAGCATACTCCTATGCTTGTTCATCATAAAAAGGTATATAAAGCTTTGAAATGGTTGACATTAAATCATATGGATTATGCTGATTTAAACATCTCAATTGAGAATCTTAATGCTTATCCTGAGAATATCCCACCAGTTGTGATTGATTACAGAAAATCATCAGGAGAACATCCCATTGAAACACATGCTATTAATGATTCAGGTCTAGATGATGGTACAATTGATGGGATTTGTCCCATGAGTGTTCATGGTATAACAGGACAGGATTATTTGACTTTACATATACAGTCATTGAAAATTATTGCATTACAGCATCTTCAACAAGGTGGTAAGTTAATGCTAGTAGGAAGAGAAGAAACTCCAGAAACTCTTTGGAATAATCCTCATTTATATCCAATGATCTTCCCATGGTTATTTCCTTATGGTTTAGGAGGTATAAAATTAGATGTTCATAAAGGGATTATTTCAAACCTGAAAAGAAAACAGCATCTGCTTTTATATTATGATAAACACTTTCAATTGGATGAAACCTTTTCTCTGATAGCTTTTAATCATGAGCAGATAAAAGATGCAACAACAGGGGGACTTTTGCTAACTAAAAGGTCAAACTTTCATTCCATTGTAGACCATCTATTTACGTTGAATCCTGAAACTTTGAAAACATTAGCAGACTGGCTAGTTTCAGGAGAAATTGTCAAACCATCATCTGAACATGAGAAACAGTATTATCAACTCATGAAAGATATAGATATTATAAGTAGAGATGTGAAATGCTCTTTTACCTCTAAAAAACATATGTGTAATGAAATTTGGTTGTTAATCATGTTCAAAGGAGCTCCATCTTGGTATGTTACTCTATCCCCTTCAGATGAAAAACATCCTATTTGTTTATATTATGCTGATACAAAAGAAAACTTTGAACCCATCATTTTATCTCAGTCCTTGAGACACAAACTAGTATCAAGTAATCCTGTTGCAGGTGCTTGATTTTTCCATCTTATGATTTGCATGTTCATAAAACATGTTCTTGGTTGTCCTATGTCAGACTATACAATTCCAAGATATCACTATAAACAAGGATTTTATGGACCAACAGATGCTTTCTATGGTACAGTTGAACAACAAGGAAGACTTACATTACATTTACATATGTTAATCTGGATCAAAGGTAGTGTAACTCCTCTTCAATTGCATGAGCTTATCATGGATGAAAACTCACCTTTCCAAAAGAACTTAGTCCAATACCTTGAAGGATGCCATCAGGGAGAATTCAATTTAGGAACACACCAACATGTCAAAACTATTATAGATGAAAGAGAACTCTTACATACTTACTATAAACCAACAGAAACAATGCCTTTACCTTCTCCTACACAATGTTTCAACCATCAGACTTACAAGGATGATTGTAGTGCTTGTATTTCATATCAAGACTGGAATAAACAGTATCTTTGTACATGTGATGATATTCTTTTATGTTGTAATGTACATACTTGCTCTGGTGGGCAACAACTTCACTCAACAACAAATGACCCTTCCAAGCCTGTCTTAGATTATAGATCTAACAAATTTGGTGTTTGCAAAGCTTGATTTCCAAGACCATTTATGAGCACACATTTATAGACAAGACAACAGGATATCTTCAAATTAAAAAAGGAGAGCCTATGATGAATACTTTTACTTCTATGATTACATATCTTTTCAGATGTAACACAGATGTCACCAGTTTACTATCTGGAACTGCCATAAAAGCAGTGGTTGCTTATATTTCTGACTATATCAGCAAGTCCCCATTAAAAACTTATGTTGTCTTTGATACAATCAGAGGTGTCTTTCAAAAAAACAATGCCATCCGAAGGATGTGGGCAACATTGGGGTTGTTAGGTAAATATTTGTTGGGATCATCTTATACATCATGGCCATCAGGAGAGATTTTTCCCTGGCCACTCTTGGTCCCTTGGTCCTTGTTCAAAGACAATGATCCAATAGCATTGAAATCTGCCTTCTTTCTTTTGGCTTGGTAGCCATATTGAAAATGAGGAGGTTGGGTTTTGGAATCTAGAATAGCTCTTTTACCCTCTGAAAATACAGAGTTAAGCAGCTCAGTTAGGAACAAAGATATATGGTATCCAAACTTGTTTATAAGATGACACAACTGCTCATAGTGCCCCTGCCAGAAATAAATCAGTCTGAGGCCCCAAAGAGAGAGTGATGCATGTGTTGCAGCCCTTGAGATGATGACACTCCAAAATGCCACAGCCCCATGATACTTACACATGACTTGTGGCAATGTGTGACTGTTGTATGGCAGGCCAGTTACTATGCATCAACTGTGCAAAAAATCAATAAACATTTTGTACAGTGTCAACAAAGCAATTTATCCTCATTGGTATGCCCATGCATACTGAGAAGAAGGTGACCCACAACCTCCTATTTACTTTTGATTTTTATCTACTCATGTTTGAAGAGCGGATGACTTCTGGTTTTTGACCCCCTTTTACACCTGATAAGTTGATGAGGGCAGATGTATCAACAGTTTTGAGGGTGGCTCCTGCTTCAATAACTCAGATGGGAAGGGTGAGAGCATGAGTATCATTTTGAGCAATAATTACAGAAGCACACTTTATGGGAGGAGGAACAGGTGTCAACTCAAGTCCTCCATCTAAAAATCCAACTGATTGACCTTGATAATTCTGGAGAGAAGAGCAGTGTCGTCTTCATCTTTTACTTTTTTGATCTTGGCTACCCCTTCTTCTTTTCCTACCACTTTCACCTTTCTTTTCTCCATTTTCTTTGCCAGTCCCTGGTGAGCCCAGGCTTTCCACATTTGAAGCAGAGTCCTTTCTTCATCCTCTCTTCTTGTTCAGAGGGGGAGAGTCATATAGTGTCAACATCCATTGCATTGGGGTCTCATATCTTTGGTGTAGCTGTAAATTGAGAGTGGATTTGTGGGGTGGTATGACCACTTCCAGTTTGGGATACAATAGTTCTAGATTGGTTCCAATTATTGTGTAGGAGTTCCACTTTCTTGCATCAATCATCAAGTGTAGCAGGGACAGTTTCAAATTGATAAATGTGTTGCATAAGGAAAGATTGGAGCCCTTCCATTAAGAGTCTACAGAGGACTGTCTGATCGCTAAGTCCAGCCCATGTTGCCAATGAGCAGAAAGTGGTAATGTAGCTGAGGACATCCTCCTTCTTTTGTGCCAGTCCTTGAAGCTGGTGAAGTGTGTCACCTTTGATGTCTGTGGTCTGAAACGTAGCTTCAATCATCTTAAGAAAGTCCTGTCACATCTCAAAGGTTTAGTTCTTCATTGCTCTCTTGATAAATAATGAAGCCCATTTGAGTGCAACCCTCTTTTTATAGTAGGAGAGGGTCAACATGATTTTCTTTTTGTTGTCTGAGTAGATGTGGCCATTGATCATCAGGTATAGGAGAACAGAGTTTATCCTTGGATGAAACTTGATTTCCATTCCATTGAAGTCATCTGGTTTGGCAAAGGAGAGCTCCTTTCCTAATGATGTTATGATTATTGATTGAGGGGCAGTCTGGGGAAGGGTGGTTGTCGATTGATGGGAAGAAGATTGGGAGGAAGGAGCTACTCCAGTCATTGGGGTGGTTCCAGAAGGTCCAGACATAATAGCAGGCAGGGTGGAAGGAGATGGAGTTCAAGGTGGTGCGGTGAAGAGAGGGTTTTGAGCAAGAGTTGGTCTGAAGGTCTTTGGTCCTTTCTGGTGGAGATTGGCCCACAGTGTGTTTGGGTGTGGGTTCAACAAAATCTTGGTAGTCCTTGCAGAGGCAAGGTTTCAGGAGGGAAGCTAGATCTTTTGTTATGCTTGTACTGGGTAGGTCCAAGTTGTAGCCTCAAAGAACAGCAAGTTCAGAGTTTGAGTGAAGCAAGAAGTCAAGTCAGTCAAACTGAAGAGACAAGGTCCACAATTCAAGTATGATTGAGGAGATCTAGCTTAAGGAATACAAGTACAGTGAGCAACAAAACTGTTGCAATGCCTAACCCTGGTGCAATGCACTTCGCACACTGTAAGCATCTGTAGGAATCTTGCTTGACGTTGGCTGGGCCAAACATAGTATAGACCCTTGGCTACAAATTGGTCATTTGGTCATGTGATTTGGTTGCGTGGCTGTGGAGATATATCTATTTTAACATGGTCATGTCATTGCAACAGTTTTGTTGCTTTCAATAGTAAAAGTGAAATCTCAATGAAATCAAATAATATTTGCTTATGTTTGGTCATACAAACAAACATGTATGTATGTAAATTATGTCAGACCTCACACATGTAGTTATTCATGAAGGTAATCCTTCTTAAATACTCATTTTGTATTGAGTAGGGTACAATTGTTTCTAAGTTTGATATCAGCTCTTTTACAAGTTTCTGAGTCCAAGACATGCTCAGACACACTCATATTGCTACTAGTGATATATTTGTATCTTATTCTAGCCATGGAAAGTCAATAGAGGTCATTAATATAAATATCCTCCTATTAGAGTCTAGTATGCTATGTACTTTGATATGATGTATAAGATGGAGAAGGGTATTTCAATGGCCAAAATTGTGGATAATGATACCTAATATACCCCCCAAGTTAATGCTAATAACTCTTATTCATGGAAGGCTTGCATAGTATTTGAATTCACACAATAATCATATCCCTTCTTTTCAGTAATATAGGAAAACAGGATTTGAATACATTTGTTAGTCATTGCTCATGGTAAACAATATGGAATTAGATTCAATATATGATATTATGATCCTCTAGTCAAATTATACCTCAGTATATGCAATATAGATGAGGTTCCTGTATTCATTCTGGAATAAATTATTATAGAAGGAATTTTGTAATTTGTACTGAGGTCTTATACTGGTCTTTCATGAGCAAATGTTACTGGTGTTGACTTAGGGGATGTATTGGGTATCAGTATACACAATTTTGGCCATTGAAATACTGTTCTTCATCTCATACATCATATCAAAGTATATAGCATACTAGACTCTAATAGGAGGATATTTACATATATTAATGACCTCTATTGACTTTCCATGGCTAGAATAAGATACAAATATATCACTAGTAGCAATATGAGTGTGTCTGAGCATGTCTTGGACTCAGAAACTAATGAAACTGAAGCTTGTTCCACTGGGGTGTGCAGTACACCGAAGAGAGTATGTACAGTTGAGACTTACTGTACTTAGCAGAGGCTTCTCTTGAGGTATGAGAGTCTAGATTGATAGAGGATGATTGAAATGACTTCTAATTGATAGAAGTAGTTTGATACAAGTGATCTGACTCGTATGTATTCTGTGTCTACTGTTTCATGTATAAAAGTATCATATATATATCTAGAATTCAGTCTGAGATAACTGAGTTTGATCTATGAATTGTTGTAGAACGATTTATCTATCTATTGTTCTCCTAATCTAGACTTCATTGTTCTAGTATTAGAACAATGGATATGTC
>JBBPTF010000741.1:0-11602 GCA_038094015.1 Phylloporus cf. gajari
TATAATGAGACTTTGCTTGGAACACACTCATTTGTGCTGCCATGTGGACTGAATGACAGGGAAATGCTCTTTATGTGTCTTTCAGGTTGATTTAAATAACACTTGCTCACAGGTCATCTAGTTCTTGATCAAACTGAAGACCATACCTGAGTGTTTTACTTGGTGCTGGAAGCCTCAATTTTTGAGTCCCCAACCACAATGCAACTCATTTTTTGTCCCCCATGATCCATCTGAACCCCATACCATGTCAAATTATGACCTTACATCTCAGTATCCTTGTTTAAAAAAAGCAGTGACATGGTCTCCATACTACCTTCCTCTTTTGTGAGTGACATACAGATACTGATACTGAAGATCCATTCATTTTTCAAGGCTTGTTGCAGAAGAAAGAGGGTGAGGGTGATGAACAGCCAGAGAATGACAAAGCCATCAGAGGGACATAGACACTGTCACCATTGAGATGTTGTGTGTTGCACATGATCATATATTTGTACTGATCCATTTCATCCAAACAGGGACCTCTCATATTGGTCTAGCTTTGAACCCCAGCCAGCAGACCTATTTCTCCTTATCATCATCCAAACAGTGACTCATATACACCTCACCAGATGGCCTGGCCCCCTATCATATAAGTTTCCATGTTGTGTGACATCATTGTCAATAACACTCTGTGCTCTGCTTTATCTACCTAGCCTGGGCCAGGCCACAGCATACTCAGCCTCCTCAACATGTCCCCTCTATCAATCTGCATTCTCACCTTTTCCTCTTTGTAGACAGGGATCCTACTATATTTCCCCCCAATTATTTCTTAGACTTTGATCTGAGTACAGTCAACTCTCTTATAACAAATAGCTGTTGAGACAGGTCCAAAGGTATAAGTTATGAGAGTGTATTCATTATGCATGCAGTCAGTGACCAATGATAAAAACAAACTAAATCAAGTACAGACATTAATAAGACATGGAACTAGCTTAGATCTATGATAAAATAAGTCTATTTGGAAGAGAAATAGTCATGGATTTTGCTGTCTGTCATCACTTGCATGTTGTGAACCCATGTCTTACACTCAAACAAACTGAGCATAACCTCCAACTTACAAGCAAAGGGATCATCAAGGTCCCTGATGTATTGCCTCAGTAGCAATGATGTCTGGAGTGCTTTATTATGAGTCACAAGGGACTACCTGGCACTGGGAATGTCACTGTCATCCATCTCATCACTTCCTTTCTTGTTTGCTTCTTGTGCTGCCTTTGTATCCATAACAGAACAAGAGATATCTTCATCAGTCATATTGAAGATATTGTGGCTCTCTGCAGCTCGGTTCAGAAGTTCTGCCATAGTCATCTAGTTTGACATTTGCAATGCTCCAGTAGTCTGAAGATTATCCAATGCCTTATCAACAAGTTGCTATGCTTCAGAAATTGGGTCATTAGTGGGTGTCATAATGGACATATGGACAAGAGAGGAAATGGGAAGCAAAGGATGAATGGGTGGAGCTGAGAGTCAACCTTGAGTCACAGTTGTCATAAACAGACTAATAGACCTTCATATTTAGCAGATATTTCACATATCTATTTGTTTTGACCACCCCAAAATGCTATTCATTATATGTTATGAGGGGGTTATTTATTATTTATAGAATTCCCTACAAACTAACTTGAGATATCTGAAATGCTATATGTTAGAAGGGAGTATTCATTTTATCTGGTATTTGTTACAAGGGAGTTGACTGTACTGTAGCCACTAGGCCCACCACATCACACATCAATGCATCATGTTTGTTGCAGTATGACATGTTTTGGGTGATAAAGAAAATTTAGGGTTTGGGTGAACCTACACACAAACCAACTAGGTCACCTCTCTATGCACCTTTCTTAGGGCCCTTACACCAGCTGGCTCATGAGTCTGGCTGTACTGTGTCTAGGCTATACACAATACTTTTGGCTGGGCATACAAGCTACTCAGAACAGATGAGTGTAGCCTTGACAAAGTCATACACCCTAGGTGTGACCCCAGGGCCTTGGCAGCACTGTGTGCAGTTGGTGAAGACACAAAACATACTCTGGGCATGACCCATAGCTTCTATGCACAGCATACTGCAGTTAGTCTTAAGTGAGCAGAGTGGATCCAGTATGCACTAGGGTGGCCTAGCTGAGCTGTCCTTATTGACACAGTATAGTGAATCATGGAATTCCCCTCAAGTTCAACTGTCACAAGGCTTAAGTGCTCATCTGTAGCTGCTATCTCATATAGTACCACTGAAGTTTGGAATCATATAGAGTGACAGGGTTGTCCTCTTCCCTCTAGTCCTACCTCCCCTCCTCTGTTTGGTTGGATTATGCACCATAGTGTGCCCAATATGGTGAGCAATGCTGTATAGAGACACTGCCACATTAAACTTGTTCTCAGGCTAATCTCAGCCACAAAGGACTTTGAGAGTTGGTCACAGATGCACTCTGGTCACCCATTCATTGTGACTCTCAAGCCATGAGTGAATCTTATCTCTTGATGGCATTCATAGCTCACACCATTTTAGATATGGACTGGACAGGGTCTTTTGTAGTGAGGCTTGCATTGCCTTTCATCCCATGCAGCTTCATTGAGCATGCTAGACTGCCATGAGCATAGCAACAACCCTAGTGACTACCCATCTTATTCTTTGATATATACACATACTGTTCAGTATAATGCCTGGATACTTCCTGCAGAATGCCTATTTCAACAGACATGCTAGTATAACACTGAATGTCCTATTGAACCTCATCAGTGATTCTCAAGGTCAGACATTTTCAATGCCTGGGACAAACACTCATTCCAAGAATATGCAGATCATGCTGCTAACCATCATCTATGCAACTTCCATCAATAAAATGTCTTATGATGGCTGCTAACCAAAAATGTCCAAATTACTGCTGTACCTCACAAATACAACTTCCATCCCTTTGTTCTGTCAATGGGTCAGGCTGGGAGATGATAGAGAATTTGCTATTCTCACATTGTCCATTGAATTTTTGGTATGTGACTTCTCAACCCAATCATGGCTCACTTCTGATGACCATCCTCTACTAATAGATGGTGTCATTTGCCCTCAAGTCTTCTTACTACCAAAGCTAGGGTCCTTGTCACAAGTGGTGTGACACATCTCAAGTGCATTGGTAGCTCACATATGTCCAGCATGGTATCATCCTTGAGTGCAGGTCCCACCAAGAGCTCATATCAAATCCTGAGAGCACTATCTGCAACCTCATGTAAGTCATATTTTCTCCCAAGGGTGATTGTTTTCAGACATGTTTTGCAGTCAAAATCATGCTGCAAATGGCTTTTCATCAGGCATGGCAAATGAGACAGGGACTCCAGTGTATCCTCAAGGGGGTGACAACTCACCAACAAAGAGTGACAGTGATGTTCAAGCAACACTCATAGATAAGGTTGACTTGATAGCAGAAAAGGTTGCCCAATGCAAGAGTTTTGCAAAGCACATCACTGGACTCTACATTGGTTGTTGGGGTTAAATTCTGATCATGATGTCAACAAGTGGGGGTGATTTTACCTCCATTTTCATTGGAGGTAAGACTTTTGCCTATTTCACAACCAACTCTTGAAACTGAGCACCTGTCTAGATACTCTGGTTAAGTAACTTGTATCACCAACAGCCTATAGGATAACTGATGAGCACTTTTTGTCACCCATGTTACACAAAACCATCTAGACTAGGATCTTGAGATCCTCAATGTTCTTTGATGCTGTAGAAGTTGGATTGTGCAGCTATTCCATGGGTTGCTTGGCTTAACTGGACTTGTTGGTTGTTACGCTTGTACTAGGTAGGTCCAAGTTATAGCCTCAAAGGATCAGCAAGATTGAAAGTTCGAGTGAAGCAAGAAGTCTAGTCAGACAGACTGAAGAGACAAGGTCCACAAATCAGTAAGATTGAGGAGATCTAGCTTAAGGAATACAAGTATGCTACTGATGGTTTATATACTCTTGTGGTAAGACAAGAAGAGCAGAAGGAGAACACCTTGGGCGACCATCAGTACAGGAAAGCACAGTCCGCAGTCAGAACAGAAATCCACAGTAAGCGATGATTCCGCAGTATCAAAGATGAAGGTGAAACATAAAGGCTATGGAGGGTAGATGCGATGACAAGAGATGAGTCAGAGAATCTAGGTCATCGAGAATAGGAAGGCTGTCTGTTAGGTGAGAATATACATCCAATAGAGGAAAAAGAATAATGCAATGAGTATGATTGGAAGGAAACAAAGTGTAGCCCACCCACAGATCAAAGTGAGTTGTAACATTACCTCCTGTCTAACCCAAAGACTACCATGTCTTCAACCATTGACTTCATCATTAAGACAATCTAGTCAGTCTCGGGTAGGAGATCCCATTTCATTTGCTCGGCCAGTGTCATCTGCGATCTCTCCATTGTCAGAATCATGCAAAGCCAAGTCCTCCACTTGCTGCTCCAAGTCATCTAGATAGATGCCTTCGTTGTCAGTCTGGGTACGATGAGGAGAGTCCAGGATAATATGGACAATGTGAGGCGTAGGTCAGATGATGGGGGTGGAGGGATAATCGCTGGGAGCAGGAGAGGTGGATCGATCAACGATGTGAGCCAGGGGAGAAGGTATTGGAAGGATGGGAGACGAATGATACTCTGTGTGGTGTTCGTGGACGAAATCGACGACTGAATTAAAGTTCAGTTCATAGAGGGCATTCAGGAGATCCCTTTTCTGGGTCCTAAGGGCATGCCCTGCAAGGGTGATGTCAAAAGGTCCAGCGTTCTGAGTAGGGAGCAAAGTAGAGAGAGCGACGTTCATCTGGAAAGAGCGAATTAGGAGATGGAAGATGGACTGTTCGTCAAGAAGGCGAGAAAGAGGTTCTGCATAGAATCTATTGTGGAGGAAGCGGTCAATATGGACGTAATCAAGTTTGGAGGATTCTCTTCAGTGGAAGATGTGGGAGGGAAGCATTTCGAGATGGCGGGCAGTAGAGGAGGTCTTGAGATGGGAAAGTTTGATGGCCATTGCAAAGACGTTTCGCAGCAGAGAGGAATTTGGTAGAAAGTTGAGCAACAGTGGGCCAGACTGTGGGATGTCATCGTTTATAATCTCCGAGGATGTCCTTGGCGTTGGATAGGTTTCGTTCGGGTTCCCATGAGTTGTCACTGGTCAGATAGCCTTTCCATTTGATCAAGAACTGCCTTCGTGATGGTGCCCCTCTGTGGCGTAACACTGCTTCTATCTTGTATTGTTCTTCCCCTCCGATTAGATTGGGTGGTGGTGTCAGGAAGTTCTTTCCATGTGTTTCATTTTCAATGTAGTGAGAGAGAAGGGAGGCATAGAAGACGTTATGGATACACCACATTTTGGGGAGTCATAACTTGTAGGTGATGGGTGACAGTACTTCAACTATGGTGAATGGTCCCTCTCTCTTCAGTAAGAACTTTGGATCTGAGGCCATCCGATTAAGGTTCTTCCCTTCTAGCCAAACTTTATCCCCTTTTTCAAAAGGGGTAAATGAAACATTCCATTGGTTCTTCATCATTTGATGTGTGAGGTCATGTGCGGTGAGTGCTTCATTCCTAGCTGCAGTCAGAGCTTTGATCCGATCTTCCACAGCAGGGAGGTTAGATGTGGTGATGACGTTGGGGAGTGCTCTGGGTTCATAACCCATCATAAGAAAGAAGAGAGATTGGTTGGTGATGGAATGAGGTCAGTGGTTATGGGTGAATTCGGCTAGAGTGATGGATTTGGTCCACATTTCAGGTCGATTCCTGCAATAGATCCACAGGTAAGTCTCTATCTCCTGATTGACTCATTCAGTTTCTCCATCAGTCTGTGGGTGGTATACAGTAGAAAGGGAAAGATTGTAGTGTAATAAGCGTCCAAGTTCTTTAGCAAATGAAGATGCGAATTGTGGTCCTCTGTCAGAAATGATCTTATTGTAAAGTCCAAATCATTTGAATACTTTTTTGAAAAAGAGAAGAGCAACTCCTTCCGCAGTGACAGTTTTTGTAGTAGGGCAAAGAATCACCCCCTTCATAAGGCCATGGTCGACCACGACCAAAAGGGAATCAAACTCAGAAGAAAGAGGAAGGTCCGTAATCAAGTAGCAAGAGATCTGCTGAAAAGGTCGAGAGGAGAAAGACAGAATAGGAAGCAATGGGGGAGTAGTAGGATGTGTACATGCTTTATTCTGCTGACAAACGGCACAACCCTTGACATAAGAATGAACAAAAGAGGCCAAACCTGGCCACTAAAATTTGGAAGAAACAAGTTGATGGGTTTTAAGACCACCAGGGTGGCCAGTGGAAGGGTGGTCATGATGTTGTGCAACAATCTGTCAATGGAGATCAGTGTTGTTAGGTACATAGACCCGGTCTTGGAATAATAGAATACTCCTGTTGAACTTCCAATTAGAAAGTCGAGAGCAAAATCTTGCAGGGAGATTTTCCATAGTCTGCAATGAATCAAGGATGAGAGGATCTGCAGAGGAAGAGGAAGAGAGCTTTTCATGCAGCACAGTATCAATGAGGGATACAAAAAGGTCAGGGGGAAGTAAGACGGCATGATCATTATCATCCTTGGCATCCAGTGAAAGGAGGTCAGGTCGACAAGACAAGGCATCTGGGGCGGACAATGAAGATCCAGGGACATGGTGGATCTTCAGGTCGTAGTCTTGGATGTCAAGAAGCCATCGGGCCTGTTGTCGGTTCAGTTTCCGAGGTTCCTTGAAATAAGTCAGATTCTTATGGTCAGTAACTACAAGGACTGGAAACAGGGAACCCCGTAGATAATGTTGCCAGGTCTTGAGAGCATGGATGACTGCAAGGAGTTCTCTGTCATAAATATTATAGTTTCATTCAGAAGAAGAAAACGTTTGGGAGATATATCTGCATGGGTGCCAGTCACCGTTACCATCTTGTTGTAAAAGCAATCCTCCAGATGTGTCTCGGGATGCATCAGTTGCAACTGCAAATTGCCTGGAAGTGTCAGGGATGCGTAAGACAGGTTCGGAAAGGAAAACATCTTTCAATGTCGAGAAGGTGGATTCACATTGGTTGGACCATTTCCATGGGGTGTCCTTTTTGGTAAGATCAAGGAGGGGTTGGGCAATGTCCGAATATCTGACGATAAATCTTCTGTAAAAGTTAGCAAAGCTCAATAAAGAGTGAACATCCTTGACTCTGGTGGGGGTCAGCCAGTCCGTGATCCCCTTTAGTTTCACCAGGTCTATTGCCAGTTGTCCAGGTTGGGCGATCATACTCAGGAATTCCACCTGTTTGATGTTGAACTTACATTTTTCTAGTTTTAAGTGGAGGTCAAGTTCCTTCATTTGTTGCAGTACTTGCTTGGTTCACTCTTCATGGGTTTTCTTAACTGGGGAGAAGATTAGCAAATCATCCATGTAAATCACCAACCATCCTTCTGCAATCATATCCCGGAAAGAGTCATTCATAAATTGTTGGAAAGTTGGTGGCGAATTTGTAAGTCCAAAGAACATGACGGTTGGTTCGAAGAGTCCTCGATGGGTAATAAAGGTAGCTTTCCATTGGTCTCCGTCCTTTATATGTACGTTGTTATATCCCCATCATATACCAAATTTGGTGAAGATTTTGGCTCCTCATAGTTTATCTGTCAAGTCAGAAATGAGTGGTAGTGGGTATGCATCGTGTACAGTGTGTTCATTAAGATATTGATAGTCTTGGCATGGTTGTAGGCCTCCATCCTTTTTTTTGACAAAGAAGAAAGGGGAAGCTTGGGGGGATTTGGATGGTTGGATTTTTCCCAATGCTAGATTTTCATCAATAAATGTGTCAGCTGCAGTTTGTTCATCAGGAGATAAGGGATAGATTTTAGACACTTTGGGAACAAAAGTATCGCTGAGATTTATCAAGTGGTCATATTGTCTAGATGGAGGAACATGGTCAGTGGCTTCTTTGGTGAACACTTCCCTGTAGGCCTCGTATTGTGGTGGGAGTTCTACTGCAATTTTGTCTGCATCCATGGCCAATTGGGTGGACATGGTAGTTTTTCTTACTATTCGTTCTAGCCTCAGGGTAGTGAGGGTATTTGGGAAGTAATGAGTGGCTGATTTCTGAATTCTGTTGACAGCGTAAGTATAGTAAGCACATTTAGTATACCTTTCTGCTGTCTCGTAGTTGATATAATTTATCACTGCATCTTGCTCATATTCATCAGCAAAGTAATGTTTCATTGGCGGTGGGATTGGTTTCCCTTTTGAAAGGTAAGATGCTCAAGATGCCTGGTGTTGTAGATAGAGGGCGAGGGATTTATCTTTTGTAGGATTGATTTCGACTGTCTGCTTTTTCCAATCTATTCTTGATTAGGTGGCTTCGAACCAGGGCATCCCCAAAATGACGTTTTCCCTTCCCCATTGCATTACATGGAATGTCACTTTCTGTGAAGTAGATCCAATTTGGATAAAGAGGGTGGAGGTGAAGTGTATGGGTCCTTGTCTGTTTGTGGAATGGTCGGCATTTCAAACAGTAATGGGATTGTTTAGTCGTTCGGTCAGGAGTTTGTGTTTTCGTATGAAGTCCCAGTCTATGCATGATATGTTGGCCCCTGAATCAATGAGGGCTGTGGTGTCAACAGTTTTTAAGGTGGCCCCTGCTTTAATTACTCGGATAGGGAGAGTAAGAGCACGAGTAGCATTGTTGGCAATAATTACAGGGGCACACTGTACAGGAGGAGGAACAGGCATCGACTCAAGTCCTCTTTCTAAAAATACAATTGATCGTCTTTGATAATTCTGGAAAGGAAGGCGGCATCATCCTTGTCCTGGACTTCTTCGATCTTGGCCACTCCCTCCTCTTTTCCTACTGCTTTTACCTTTCGTTCCTTATTCTTCTTCACTAGCCCTGGATGACCAGGGCAGTCCCTGGCAAGGCCAGGTTTTCCACACTTGAAGCACAATCCTTTCTTCATCCTTTCCTCCCATTCTGAAGGGGAGAGTTGTACAGCGTCGACATCCATCACGTTCAGGTCTTGTATCTTTGGCATAGTTGTAAATCTAGAGTAGGTTTGCGGGGTGGAGTGATTTCCTCCGGTTCAGGATACAATAGTTCGAGATCTGTTCCAGTTATTGTGCAGAAGTTCCGCTTTCTTGCACTAATTGTCAAGTGTAGCAGGGACAGTTTCAGATTGATAAATGCGTCGCATAAGGGAAGGTTGGAGTCCTTCTGCGAAAAGCCTGCAGAGGACCATCTGATCACTAAGTCCAGTCTATGTTGCCAGTGAGCGGAAAGTGGCAATGTAGCTGAGGATGTCCTCCTTTTGTGCCAGTCCTTGAAGTTGGTGAAGTGCGTCTCCCTTGATATCCGTGGTCTGAAACGTAGCTTCAATTGTCTTAAGAAAGTCCTGCCACGTTCCAAAGGTCTGATTTTTCATGGCTCGTTCAATGAAGGAGGAAGCCCATTCGAGAGCGACCCCTTTCTTACAGTAGGAGAGCATTAATGTGATTTTCTTTTCGTCGTCGGAATGGATGTGGCCGTTAATCATCAGATAGAGGAGGATGGAGTTCATCCATGGACGAAATTTAGTTTCTGTCCCATCAAAATCATCTGGTTTGGCAAGGGAGAGCTCTTTCCCTGGGGATGTCACAATTGTCAGTTGAGAGGTAGTCTGGGGAAGGACGGTGGCTGATTGATTGGATTGGTAGATTGGGAGGAAGGAGCTACTCCAGTCATGGGGTTGGATCCAGACAGTCCAGACATGATTGAAGGTGGGGTGGAAGGAGAGGGAGTGTGAGGTGGTGCAGCAAAGAGAGAGTTTCATCCCAGTGGTGGTTTGGTGGTCTTTGATCCTTTCTGGTGGGGGTTGGCCCACGGTGGATTTGGGTTTGGGTTCAATGAAATCTTGGTAGTCCTTGCAGAGGCAAGGGTTCAGAAGGTAAGCTAGATCTTTTGTTATGCTTGTACCAGATAGGTCCAAGTTGTAGCCTCAAAGGATCAGCAAGATCGAAAGTTCGAGTGAAGCAAGAAGTCTAGTCAGACAGACTGAAGAGACAAGGTCCACAAATCAGTAAGATTGAGGAGATCTAGCTTAAGGAATACAAGTATGCTACTGATGGTTTATATACCCTTGTGGTAAGACAAGAAGAGCAGAAGGAGAACATCTTGGGCGACCATCAGTACAGGAAAGCACAGTCTGCAGTCAGAACAGGAATCCACAGTAAGCGATGATTCCGCAGTATCAAAGATGAAGGTGAAACATAAAGGCTATAGAGGGTAGATGCGATGACGAGGGATGAGTCAGAGAATCTAGGTCATCGAGAATAGGAAGGCTGTCCATTAGGTGAGAATATACATCCAATAGAGGAAAAAGAATAATGTGATGAGTACGATTGGAAGGAAACAAAGTGTAGCCTGCCCACAGATCAAAGTGAGTTGTAACATTGGTAGTGAGTACTATGCTTATCATGGGACAGTATTCTAATGTTTCTACTGGTACCCCACTAGACTCCTTGTTGTATTCCACCACTCCTGATGCATCCACCTGGGTATCAGTTGGGTTGCCTCAGGCAATTGTGTTAAAAGGCAAGGCATGGTGGCCTCTAGCACTCATTCTCCATTTGAATTCTACATCAAATATTGGATGAAACTTTTATGATAAGCTCAATGCAGACTGAAGAGTTGCCAGCATGGTCATAGTAAGTTTATAACTGTGATGCCTGGCATTAGAGATGAAACTACTCCTCTACAATCTGCATCCCTTATCCTGCTCAGCCTTGGTGAACTTCTCAGTGCTCTGCTTATCTCTATGACCAACCTCCCCTGATTGGCAATGACACAGCTCTGGTTTTATCTAGGATATTGCCTGTGTGCCTTATTCACCACTTGTAAGTAAGGAGTTGATCATAAAGTGGAGTGAGTAGGTACTGCTTGGCTGGTGGATGATTTGCCATGAGATGGGTATGGGTGTGTTTATTTCTGTTAGTACAGGTGCAATGAGAATAATTACTTTGGTTTCTGACTTCAGAGAGCCACAGACAAGCCTACTTAGGTCCCATACCAGCATGTCTGCTCAAGCTTTTTGTTTGAGAGGCTGTCATTGAACATACATCTAGGCTTCTTTAGATCACAACTGACTTGCCATCACATCTAAAAGGCATCCTACATGCTCTCACAGACTGGCCTATGATTCAAGTGCATGTGCAATCTCATTAACATCTTCATTTTCACTATCTCTCTAGCATATGCTAGTGTCAAGAAAGAATGGACAGTCTATGTTAGGCCATTGTATCAGTTGTTGATCTGAAATTGCTCTACAAACAAAGCATACAGGCAGCAGGCATAAATAAGCACCCACATGTGGGTTCACTGATGTGTCAAAAGGGCACTATTCACTTGCACCTCTCTACATGACTTCCCTAAGATGTGGCAAGCATCTAGCAAAGCAACTACAGTGAGCAACAAAACTGTTGCAATACCTAACCTTGATGCAGTGCGCAAAGCACACTGCAAGCATCTGTGGGAATCTTGCTTGACTTTGGCTGGGCCAAACGTAGTATAGACCCTTGGCTACAAATTGGTCATTTGGTCATGTGATTTGGTTGAGTGGCTGTGGAGATATATCTA
>JBBPTF010000743.1:0-11584 GCA_038094015.1 Phylloporus cf. gajari
TCACACGATACAATCACTCTGGGATCCAAACCCTCGTGTTTGCCATCGGCTCAAGCCATTCCGGCGCCCAACACCAAAAATTTACTTGATCAAGCACAAGACCAGATGAAACGATACATGTTGAGCATGAACTCAATGCCGACCAGGGAAGAACTGCAATCAATCGTGCAGTCTGTCGCTGAAACAACCCTTGGCAAAGGTAAGCCAAATTCTACTCCATGCTATGGACCCTTGACTCCTGGTCAACGTTAGAGCGTGCTCTGACATGGGTCCAAGCGAATGAAGCAGCCATGAAAAAATTGACGGATGCCAGTTCGAACGTTCGAACACTATTCAAGGACTGTGCTGAACACAATGTGCAGGACGTGTTCCACCTCCGGGAAGAGACGGCAATCCAAAACGGCTGTGATCCAGTCGTTTGGAAACACAAAGAGGTGAAGAGATTACTGGACGACTACATATTCTTGAGCATGGACGCTCTGGTAACTAGATATTCGATCTTTTTTTTACTACTAATCACCGCCCAGAACCCTCTGGACCTCGACTCGGGCAACACGACGATCTCGAACCCAATCGCTAATCTTATATCCGATACACTGTTTTCAGACGGTCTCGCCCAGTATGTCAACCTGGAAGGTGATTTTATCGCAGTGACTGCGCTGGCCGCAACAATGTATTACTGGGCTCTCCAACAACATTCCAACGGATTCTTCACGCCATTGGATTTTGTGATCGAGAAGTACACTCCGGTGTACACAAAGGTTAAGGCAATTTTACATTCCATTTCTGCTACCCCATCCTTTGCATCATTTGTACAAACGGTAAAACGGCACGGACGACATTTGTTAGGCACTGCTGATTCGTAGGTACTGATCTATGCGAGTATCTTGTCTTATCAAGGGTCTTGTATGTTGATAGCATCGGTCAATAATAATGATAACACATTTTGATTGCATTCATAAATTCTGCGAACACATAACGTAGCAAGGACGTTAGCCGACAGAAAGTTCTATAGAAGCCTGCTAAATGGGGATCAATTCGAGCATTTCTACTCGGCTAGGTATGTAGATGTGGGACTCGAGCGCCTCACGCCATCATCCATCATTCTTAAGACACGGTGATTGCACCGATAATCGGATTCCTTATTGAGGACGGGGTGATTGATGATCAATCACCAGACGCACAATGGGAGATACCGAGCGCTGACCACTGCAGCATGCTCATGCGTGTACGGCTCTTCGCCAATCGCCACATTCGAGTCACACCTCGCAGGGCTAGTCCAGTGAACAGGACTGGAGATAAGATCAAGGAAATGGTCGTCATTCCATCAGGTCGACCCGCACGACATCTCGTGGTGTCGGATGTACATATGTATAGTGACGCTAAACTGAACGACTCGAGCTTACTTCACTTCAGGCATCACTGACTCTAAATAGTGTTGGCAAATTTGTGCTTTCAGTGCTAGCACAAACTATCATCGTTGCAGCAACGTCTCCTGAAGCATGTTGGAAACAGTTCTGACAGCCGACCGCTGGAGGAACTTGGGCCTCGCAGCCCACAGAAGAGAGCCTATCAGCAAAAAGCAAGTAATGCTTCTCCAGCTCTTGGCCAGCCTGCGGCCGAATTCAGGGACTCTGATAAATGGAATTGGTTGGCATTACCGATGATAAGAGTAGCCCGGATTGAGCATCTCAATGAGCACTTGGGGAAATGTCGATCGCCAGCCTCTCCGCCAGGACCCCTGACACCCCTCAGAGGGACCCGACCGCATCAAAGTGATCCACAACAAATTTGTTGGACTTGAAGATTTCCCAGCTGACAAGATATCTCGCTCTACCGATGTGCCAGCTCCAAGTCACTACAACCAGTTTATGTAACCTTGGCCCAAACGCAACAACTCTAAGTCGATTGCGTCTGTGTGTGTACAACATGACATTACGGATAGAGTGAATACGTTACGATGGTGTTTTCCATAGCAAATTCCCTCTCGCGGTTGTCAAAGGAACATAGCCAGCAAGCTAGATAAGTGGCATAAGCCTAAACACGCAGCACGCGATGCGGCAAGACTATTTGTGGATGACTACATGTTGCACTAGCATCAGCAATATGTCACCGTCACTGCGGCGACTGCACGGACTGTTGACTAACTGTTCGCACTGCGAGACCTGTGAGATAGCATGCATCGTATGTACAGTCCATACAGACTACTACAGTTTCATCAAAGAACGGCCGATCCTGACAGACACGCAGTGTTCATCCGAGTTAGCAAATAGTATAGGAGTGATGATCTATGTACTTGTTAATGTAGTATGCATGAAATGCATCAAGAGATTGAGAGAAATGGAACGTCACGGGTAAAAAAGCAGTGCCAAACACTCCAATCAAATGAACTCCTTGTAAAATAGACTTGACTGAAATAACGGCTTGAACATGGTGTCCGGCTGCATTCACCTCTGGCACGACAACCCACATTCCTGTCAAGGGGTCTGGCTCATTTCCGAATGGTAGAAACCATTCAACAAGTGCGCAAGAGTGCGAATGGCCATGAAACCTGAAAGAGAAAAAAAGTAAGACACGCGCAACCAGCAGACCAGAAAGCGGATCATCATTGGAACCACCATTGTCCACAAAGACACAATCATATCGCGCAGATCCACCTCACCACTGTGGGGTACAGCATATGATGTTGCGGTGCATTCCGCTACGTCTGGAATGGTCACTTGGTGCATGGTATGTGGCTGATGCTGAGTTAAACACTTTGATCTCGCCTTCAAACAATGGACAAAGATGGAGACTGATATGGTCTCCAGATATCTCCATGTTCAGGTTGAGTTGGTCATATAGATAGCGTCGGATGCACTCTGTGAGCTCTGGATATCCATAATGTGCCGCCACAAGTCTGCTTTCATGGGGTATATTCTGTACTGCAAACACAGTTAGTTACCTTGAGCTGGTCACATGGACATTGCACTCACCTGGTT
This sequence comes from Phylloporus cf. gajari, assembly GCA_038094015.1. Taxonomy (NCBI): domain Eukaryota; kingdom Fungi; phylum Basidiomycota; class Agaricomycetes; order Boletales; family Boletaceae; genus Phylloporus; species Phylloporus cf. gajari. The sequence goes on from JBBPTF010000743.1 coordinate 2,982, forward strand.
TTCTCACCAATTGAACATCATAATCTGATTTTTCTCCCTCAACAGCTTGAGATTCGTCACCGGACTCATCTCCTTCCCAAGCAGCCACAGTAATATTATCTCTGTGCCCCATTGAACCCACAGGCCTGTCCAAGGACGGTCCAACATGCCCTTCTGTGAGTAAGCTAAACATGCAGCAGCTAATTTGTCAAGGCGCTGGTTTGTAAGCAACATTTGACCGAGTGCTTCATATCGATTCGACTGGCGCCATGGCTCCTTTACAGCTTTGATGTGCTGAGATTCGGTGATTGAGGAGCAAAGTCCATTTGGCACTCCAAACATTTCGATTAACGTGTGATAATGAACCATAGAATGTTGACGAGGGAGTGAGAAATGTTCTCGGACACCAACTGACTTGAAAATCTCTCGCTCGAGATGGAAGCAGTGTACAGCGTCATCAATAGCAACCAGGTCCTTTTCTGAGATGACAGACTTCCGAACGATGTAACAGAAGTCAAGGAAGGCCGCAATAGCACGGACCATAGCATCCGGGACTAAGCCAGCAATAGCGGGCAAATATATCTGGGCCCAAACATGACCTAGAGATCGTGAAAAATTGGAGCGGCATACCTTCATCAATGCCTTTGAGTCATCTCCAGTCCACTGTTTAAATCCTCGGCCTTCTGGGAATCGGCGTAGTCCGGGAAACGATGGTACGGCGGCAAGTCTGTAGAAGTAATCACACAGTCAGTAAGTGATCCAAGATCTAATGAGAGACAAACTGGCAGTCGGTTTCAGCTATAATCTCCAAGGCTCGCTGCTTGGAATGGTTCTGCTCTAAGTATTCAATGACCCAAGTGACGAGATGGTCCTTAAATGTGCCTTTGATTAGTTGATGAAGAAGATCAGGCGCCATCAGTTCGTGTATATCCACATGTGGAAAATGGGTGGTGAATGGCTGAAAAAAAAAGACATTAGCATCAAATGTATCAAACATGTCAATAAAACTCACCACAACGTCAGCTATGATACCATAGTCATCCCACAAGGTTTGTGGATCCATTGACTCACAGAGCTGTTCACTGTGGACATAAGCTCGTGGTCTGCCACCACCATCAAGGTCACTATTTTGTGCAGTACAACTAGATACGGTCAGCCACGTTTGCATAACAAGTCAAATGATGACCTACCGTGGGCACCACCCCTGCACAATACATGCGAGCAAGGCCTGCTCGGGGTAATCAGAGATGTAAGGGCCAAGCCCATATATGACACAGCGGAAATGGCCATCTGCGCATTGCGTTATTCGTGGTTTGAGCATAGCCTCCCTAACCGATCGAAGGATAGCAGCGAGTGATGAATGAAATAACTGGCGGTGGAAGTGCTGAAACTGAGTGTCGCCTTTGTGTGCCGGATCCGCTATGTCAGAGTGATGAGGGCTGGCTCACAAGACGGTCAAAAAATGGGGACTTACTCTTGGGAATAGACAGAAAAGCCAATACGGACAATACGCCTCCATGTGAGCGACATACATTGTTTTGCACATTCCCAAGGGATATATATAATGGATAATACTCTGTGTTCCCTGTGCCAACGCTAACAGTCGTTTTGTCACTTCTGAGTATGATGGGTGCAAATGTGGCCCCATGTGTATCGGGATCCTGAGCAATGAGTTCCTGAAAGATACATGTCATCATGAGAAGAAGAGGACTGTGATAGTATCCAGACTCACAGACTGATCCCACGCCCATTGACCTGACATAAGATCACAGACTTCACGTTCGCCATCTTCATTTGTTACGACCTGTACGATAGCACTCTCAGCACGCGGTTCTCGTTCATCAACACCTGATCAAACACACCTTTGCTGCATAGTCGATTGCGTCCACAAATTCCGGGTTCCGGAATTGTTGTTCAAGTAGATGAAGGGGGTCACGGTACCATACATCATAATCTGCGAGCATCCAAGACGGTGGGTCCTCAGGTAACAGTCCTGAGTACTTGACCGAAAAAGACTGCCAAGTGCAGTCTCCATACGGTATAGCATCAATGGACCTGTATACTTCATCATGGGACCGGAATGGTGGATCTTGATTGCAGTACAATGTCACCAGAATATCCATTAAGGTGTCAGTCTTTCCAGCTGACATCTGTACATCCTTGTATAAAAATTTGGCAAGCTCAAACTGAGCTTGACTGGTAAAAGGCGTCCAGTCATCCTGAGTGCATGATCCAAAGGGTGGTGGTGGTGCAGATGGCAGGAGATCCTGACCGTCAACATCGCAAGGTGACCCTATACAATATCTATGTAAACGAGCAATGTTGTTAAATAAGACGTACCATCTAGAACTGGATGGAAGCGGATGCGTGGATTGTGTTGATCGGCTGCAAGTTCGGGGGCAGATATTTCGGAGTCATAGCCCAGGTCACCAAGTACGGAGTCATTGTGCTCAGGAGATAGCAGTTGATGAGTACCATGTTGGCGGTGGAGACGAGCATGCCATTTCAGACCACCTTTAGTCCTGCATGCTTTGTTGCAAAGTGGGAAAGCACAGACGAAGTGTTTTGGCTGGTAAGAGTGCACAGAAATGCGTCCAGCTGGAGACATGGCATGAAACAGGTGGTGAACGGCAGACAAGCAGGTATGCAAGACAGAGACAAACTTTATGCATCATCCACGGTAACTTGGATACGTCTCTTGCAAAGCCGATTGGTGCCGAATATCAGTTTGACTGTTGCACTGCATCAGTGAACTTGTTAGTACAAAGACTCTGTGAATTAATACGGCAGAGTTAGAAATTTTGCATGGTCAACAACCAATGGTGTCCATAGTTACCTCTACCAGGCACCTCTGCATTCTGAAAAAAAAAAAGGGTTTCTGCATTCTAAAAAAAAAGGGTTGTGTCAATAGGGACAGGTTAAAAAACTGACCGTTTGACGAAAGGTCCCTGCTAGACCCACTATCTTGCAACGGTGAACCACATGAATACCCGCGCAGCAAACAAGAATCGACACCCAGGAGCACCTGACCTCCCTACTCCATGGTGCAGTAGCCAGGTCATCCAAGAAGAGCGTGCAGCACGAAATGCTGCACACGCAGCTGCTAGAGTCCAGCAGCAGGAATATATTCGCCATGTAGCCGACATCGAAGACCAGCTGCAAGAACAGTTGAGTACTCAACATTCCAACTTCCAGAATCCCATTGCGGTGGTAGCTAAGTTAGTGAGGCCGAGGCCAAGGCCGAAGACAAAGCCTGACGGTGTTACCTCAAGTGTGCGTACCTTGCAGCAAGTTCCAAGTGACGACTCCAAGAGCCGTAGAGTCCATCTAGAGGCTGAGAATGAAATCAGTGAGTCTGATCGGATGCATGCAGTGGACGTGAAGTCACTTACCTAGCTTGGAAGGTGCTGAGACCGAGCTTGAGGACAGCCATGAGCCCACTAGTGCCACTGTTGAGGAGGATGAGGATAATGCAGCAACAGTAACAAACAAGCCAGCCAAACTCACACGCCATCTCATTCAGGCCGCGTGCGCTACTGATGCTAAGGCAATCACCAATCGCTCTATTACCGCATCTATGGGCCTACGCAAGCTCAAATGTGAGGGAGCGTGAGTATACCTTTAATGATCCTTGAAGTTTGAACTAACGTGCTTCTACTCTAGAATTATTTTCAGCCCAGGTGTAGAGAAGAAGGTGAAACAAGACCACCCATCGGGCCTTACTGACATGTACCGGTGCACCCACAAGGCCACGGACGTCCAGCATGCACATCATGCAGGCTCTCTGACCAGTGAGCACCCCACTCATGGTGACAGACAGGTCAACGCTGGCATTACAGGTCAATTTGGTGGTCTTCCTGATGAACAGGAAAAGGAATGGAAACCAGTGCAGGGCACCGCGGTAGGGATGTTTACTTAATCTACATGTACGCTAACGAGTTTCTCAAGGGTTCCCAGGCCACGACTATCACAATGATCGTTGCAAACGCTCCTCAAGAGCGCTTGCAACACAGTGTGAAGCCCGTGACCAATGCAGCATCAGCAGTGAATACAAAGAGTCGCCCAAACCATCAAGATTTACCTAAGGGATCTGCTGCTCAATTCATGAAGGTTTTCACCCCATTGCTCTGCCTCTACTGTGGGACTCTTAAGAACCCGTGGATGGTACCTGAGGACTTTCTAAACAAATTACAGGAATTATGGGAGACTGTTATGCTAGATTGGTACTACTGGTTTGACGAGGACGATCGAGTCTATCGTCTGGTATGTATTTTATTCCACACCAGATTGTGTTACTAATGATGTATGCGGTCGGATCATTAAGTGCATGCAGAAAACTTATGACTGGCGTGCTCACATTGGGAAAGCAGAAATCGAAGCAGTCAAGGCCCTGTGGGCTTCAGACCCAAAGTATGGTGATCCTGAGGAACGGAAAGCATATGTTGAGTTTGCACTTGGACCAAGCCTTCCTTTCATGTACAGAGGAGTGGTGCATGTAGGAGAGGATGAATACCAGGTATGCCAGGTTTGAACGTGTGTTGACCAACCGAGGCTCACCAAAACTTAATAGCTCTCCAAATCATTTATGTTGCCGCTCGTGCTGCGAACATTTGCATCACATCTCAAGGACACTGCAGCTGTCAATAACAACGTCTATCGTGGGTTGATAGACCATGCACTGCCTCGGGGTGCGCTGGTCTTGGCTGTCACATCAGTAAGTTGTAGTTTCAAGTTCTGACTCTGAACCTCTGAACCGTGGTCATTACAGGTCGAGCGTGCATTGACATTATACTCCACTGGCTACAAAGAGGTCCCTATGAAGCGATCTGAGGCCAAATTCTCCGACGTTGGGTGGGGCACAAAGACTCTGCTGTATACACAATCAATCATGAAAATCAGAGATAAGAAATTTGCATGCATCATTGACGGAGCTCGTGCTTACTGCAGCACTACCAACCGATCCGGGCAAGTCACTCATGATGCCCTGACTACCAGCGAGGACAACACCATGGAAGATGACCATGCAATGATTGTGGTCTCTTCTGATATCGAGGCGGAGTTGGATAATGGTAAGTTTTTGCATGCTTGAATACTTAAGATTTGTTTGCTGATTGATTTGACAGTGTGAGGGGGCGAAACGGTGATGCTGAGCATGGTGGCGAAGGTGAGATAGGTTCACATCAGTATCTTATCACTCATCATGATTGGATAGTGTGGTCGAAATGATTAGATGCGATCTAACTAGAAAGGGGTCAGAGCAAGTGCTTAGATGATAGATATCGGGCCCTGCGTTATTGTTTTATCTGTTCCATACTATCATGTCTAGGGTTCTGCAGGGGTATACCCTTGGGTATTTTAGCCCATACCCATACCCGTACCCAGCCAAAACCCATACCCGCATAGCGGGTACGGGTATCAGTGCGGGTTAGAAAATTGGTACCCACAGGTATACCCACAGCGGGTATACCCGCGGGTTTCATATTGATCATGGTGAATACACTAGATTACATGGATTATTCACAGTGTATGGCATCCCAACCATCTGCTAACACTACGTCTTCATCCCTAACATCTGCTAGTTTCGAAATGTCATTTAAATCTTCAGCCTGGACAAGATGAAGTGGGCTCCATAGCCCCAGACAAAGCACTGCACAAGTTGACTGAGCAGACAAACGAGAACGGACATGCGAAAGGAGAAGTCGCCCATGACTAAACAGCCATTCAATGTCAACGGATGTTGCTAAGAAAAGCAGGCGTTAGTTAGTGTTTGTATGTGCTGTTAGTATGGATGTACCGGGGATTGTCAAATAGTCAATAGCCATGCGCGCTAACTGGGGATAGATTGACTGCTTCTCATACCACCACTGAATGGGGTCAGCCACATGCTCGATCTTGCTGGCAAGGTAGCGCTCTAGCTCGGAACCCATGTCTGTAGGTTTCGGGGGCGCAAGACTAGGTAGGTTGTCGAAGATGTTCACTGTCTTGAACACAGACGTTAGAACTTTGAATGCGGTTCAACTAGCGGCCAGAAATATACATACCTTGTCCACCCGCATGTCTTCAGGTGGCTTGCTTGTAGCCTCAATGGCAGGTGCAGTGGCGTAATCGCGCTCAAATTCATCCAATACAAGTTGTTTGGCGGTGTTGATCCAGTCTGGTTCCCAACCGGCATGCTTGAAATACGCCAGTTTATGGCGCGGATGGAGGACTGCATGATTTATGAGGATGGAATGAATTAGTACATGAGGAGAAGTGAGTTATAACTTACCCATCGCAATCCGGTAGACTTCAGAGCCATCGGTGAGCGAGTAGTAACGGTTCAATGTCTTCTTGGCTAATTGAACAGCCGAGCGGATTGCTGCAGTGAGTTTTTGGTCGCGTGCGTGTTTTGTGAACACCGTATCGATATGGTCCATGGCTGGGATGACAGCCGCAAGGTTGGGCGTTGAGCGGGAGAAATATAAGGTGGCATCCTTGAGGATCTGGCAAGGCTGCACCAACAACGCAATGAGGTAAGCACATGACAACCAGCCGTGATGTCGCACTGACCTTTAGAACGTTGTGCAACTGCTGCACAATTTCCCACTCCCCACCACTCAGTTCAAACTGGTGCAGGTCTTGGCACTGTGTCAATGTGTCAACCGCATCCTTATGCTTCAGGACATACCCCAGCATGTCCAGCGTGGAATTCCATCGAGTCGCAACATCGCGTGGGATTAAGGTAACTGGCATCTTCAAGTCTTCAAGGATTTTCTTCCATGCTGCAAGAAGGACTGTGGTGGAACGAATAACCTTGAAGGAGATCTTGCGAAGCTGGGAGGGATCAGGACAATCATGGTAAGGATTACTTGTTACTCGCCTTCAGGAGTGCTAACTTCACTGGGGCAATGGTGTGTTCCAGTTCGCGCTGTGCAGCCGGTGTCATTTCATCAAGCTTGTCCATCCAGCCATCCTCATCATCCTCGGGCGTATCTTCTTCCTCAACACTTCCATTCATCACAGCATCATCTTCAATATCAATACCTGCACTCAGTTCATCAAGTTCTGCCTCAAGGTTCGTCTGTTCGTTTTCCTCTTTTTGATCCATGCTTTGTTTTTTCAGTTTTGGATCAAACAGACGAATGAGGGACTTGGCCACTAAATTGACCACATGCAGAAAGCAACGAGTGTGTGTAGACGAGCCACCAAATGCTTCTATGGTGACAAACAGCTCGTCAATCATCGCATCGTTATTTGATGCATTGTCACAGGTAATGCTCAATATCTGTGAGACTGTATTCATTCAAAAGGTAGGTGATTCATTGCATAGTAGCACGAACCTTGTCTGATATCTGAAATTCTTTTAGTACGCATGCAAATGTCGCTGCGAGCTGCTTGCCAGTATGCGACCTAGGAACCTCGACAATGTCCAATGGGATGCTCAACGGCATGCCCTTCCGCTCAAGATGTACTGCAAATGCAATGAAGGTGCGATGATTAGGTGAGGTCCAACCATCCGTTGTAAAGCTGAGGCAGCCTTTATAGTCTTGTAATATCCTTGTGATACGATTTCGGGTGCGTACAAATATCAACCAGACATCACGAGAGACTGTTGTGGGTGAAGGAAGGTAGTATTCTGGACGTCCTGATTTCATCAAGCATTGGAATCTGCAGTCCCTAATGAGTTCATATGGCTGCAATGACTCAGTGACCCAATGGACAATCTCGACTCTTGTTTTGGTGGGTGTAAGTTGTCGATACGAATAACTGACTTTTCCCTTGCCTAGCTCTTTGAATGCGGCAGTGATTGTCCCCGTGCGTTGGTAAGTCCCTATAACCTTTGTATGCGCATTCTCTGCTGACCTGCTCTGGTCAGCTGCCTCCAAAATCTCGGCACCCCAGCACATGTGCACATGCTTGCGCATGTTGCCTGTTGAATGAGAATCTTTGGTATCCAAGAAGCGACGGATGGATGCTGCTCGGCAGCCACGCTTTATGCATTTAAACTCATGTGCGATGCGCCCACTGTGGTTGATGACAATAGGGGTAGAATTGAAAAAAGCATAGACAGGGGATGTCCAGTGCTTCATCATTTCCGCTGTACCATCCTTGCGGTAAGTACTTTCTCGTTGATGGTGTGGAATTACTAACCAAGTTTCTCTTCTTGTGTCATAGAACCTGTTTCTACAATTTCGGCAGAGTCTGTGTCAGAGGCCTCATCCATGGCTGCAGTAGGGTCATCCATTGAATCAATGTCGGTGGTAGGAGGGTCACATGTAACCTTGGTCCGTTTAAACCTGGCTTTGACTGAATGGTGCTGCAGGCTATTGTTACTATCGGACTCTGAGTCAATGTCAATCTCAGGATGGGTATTGGTTTTGCTAGATGATCCATCATCCAGGTGACCTGGGTCGCTTTGTTGAGACCTGCCTATCCTCAAGAGCTGCTCTAGCCTTCTCAGAGACTTTAGGTATACGTTTAGAGAGTGATAGAGGGATATTAGAGGACATAAGAATAAAGGTTTGAGAGTATAGGAGAGAGAAGAATTGAGGATCAAGATCTGAATGATCCAGTATGGTAGGAGTGGCCCGAAAATTTCCATGCTGTGTTGGTCAACATAGCATTACTTAATATATTATATTATG
>JBBPTF010000744.1:0-11580 GCA_038094015.1 Phylloporus cf. gajari
CTACCATCCCTTCACGCTACCATCCCTTCACGCTGCATTTCTTCACTCGCTATGTCGCCTCCGCCGTTCAAGATTTCGCCTACTATGTTTGTTCCCTCTGCCCTTGAGCCTGCTTTCTCCATGGTACTGCTACCCTGTGAAGACTCTGCGCTCTTCTCTGGTCCATCTGGTTCTTGGTCCTTGTCAAGATCGGCCCCAAGTTCTCCTGTACTTTGTTGAAGGCACCATTGCAAGTAAAGTGAACGACGGTCAACGGCTTCCTGACGGCGAAGCCAGACTGTCATCTGGACAATGAAATCCTTCTTGTTTGTTGCACGGTAAGCATCCTTTGCGTAGTCAATATATAACCGTTCCGGGGACTCCATGTTGAATCCATCCGCAGAGCCGAAGCGCCAAATCATCTGGACATAATGCTCCATTGCATGGATTTTTGGTATGTTAAAGTGACTTGCGTCTCGTCCATTGAGCTCAATAAAGATCTTCTTGTCAGCGTGGAAGGAGTCCAGCGCGGTCTTGAGAGCAGTAAGCGTTTTACTTGTATGGGTTTGAAGCGATGAATAATAGATGAAGTCCAGAATTGATTTGACTGCACGCACGACCCGAGGATTCTGTCCACTTGCAACCAGCCTGGCAAATACTTTCTCCATCTCCTTGTGTTCCTTACCGGTCCACTGAGACACGCCTGAAATACCGTTTTTGAAGTGACGGAGGCCCTGATGCGATGTCATTGCCTTGAATCATGCGTCCATCTCGTCTGCACCCATTATATTCATGCACCACTTAACCAAGTGGTCCTTGAAAACGCCTTTGTGAAGCTGATGCAACAGGTCAGGTGTGAACGCCCCAAAGATATCACAGTGAGGCAGTGTAGCCCAGAATGGAGGGAAGACATGTCTCAGGCCAAGATCCTTGAACTGTTCTTTGACTTCAGCAGGTGCGTTTGGGTTTTCCCATTCACGTAAAATGTGCAGAGTCTCGCTGACTTGCCGGGGCGCAGCTCCTGTATGATCTCCACGAGCGGTAGGAGCCACCTTGCATAGTGGGCAACGATTCTCCATGCAGCAAGCAACCAAACATTGTTCTGGATAATTGGCTACATAGGCTGCTAAGATTGGCCATATGAGACGAGTTGAGGAGTCAGCGCACACCATATGTACACCTTCAGTCCCTGCCTTCACAAGAGAGGTGAGCATGTGTGTCAGGCAGTAATGGAATAGTCGATATTTGACAAGGGACTTTGTCTTTTCAGAAAATCCATCTAGCTGAGCGATCGGTAGGTAACCAAGCAAAATTGTTCCGTGTGTTGATGCCCTGCGGCGAACATCCTTGGCAAGATTCCCTATGGTAAGATAGACGGGCCAGGCTGCCTTGTCGCCTCGGAAGTGTGATAGCTGGGTCTTGTCTGACAATAGAATGATGGGTGTGATGGTGGCTCCTGAAGGCAATCGGGACTACCAACCAGCAAGTCAATGTCACTCTGTACAGTGGTCCAGGCCCCTTACCTGTATGTCCCACCACCAGTTTGCAGTCCAGCTCTCATTGATTACCCGCTCTCCTCCAGTCTGCTTTGTGTACAGCCTTTCTGGAGCATATGCCATCTGATCATGGAACATTGGATTCCCAATGATTTCACAGATGCACTCAACAGGGTCGCGGAACCAAAGCTCAACCTCTTTGGTCTGGACTTGCCCATCGTCATTGAAGCAGTCTCCAGTAAGTGAGACATTTTCACATTGCCAGTCCACTCCACACGGAAACTTATCAATGGCATTTAGGAGGTCGGATTTGTTACGGAATGAAGGGCATGCACCCAATCGAATCTATGAAGGTGAGAGTCCTTTTCTTATTATAAGTCTCACGTACTTACTATGTTTAGTTTAAGGAATTCATCAGCTTGATTTTGGCCCACGTTCTTGACTAACCATTTCGCCAGGTTCCACTGCTCCTCATTAGTGAAGGGTGCCCACTTGTCTTCCCCAATTGCAAGTTGTTCATCACGAACTTGCTCAAACGCAGTTTGAGCCGATCCATGGGCTATACCTGCTGTACGATCTGCAGGAAAGGGTTTGCACCAGATATCACCCCTCTGATCTTCATCTAGTGCTACGTCATCCACTTGAGCGTCATGATCAAACATGGTAGAATCTATCGGCATGTTGAAACCTTCAGTAGCGCTTGCAGCATACATCTCGGAATTACCCATGGGAGAGATATCTGCTTCCTGATTGCCCTGTGACCATTCCTGGGCATGCTCAAGGTCAGTAAGGCTTGTTGATCCATGAGTCTGTCTTGCTGCTAAGCTAGCCCAGTATCGATCCTGGCTTTGACGACAGTTGACTGCTTGGGCTTTGTGTCGTCGAACAGCGGCATCGTCTCTGAAGTTAGCATGGCAATACTTGCAAGCAGGCATCTGTGCTGTAGTCAGAAAATTTGGTGCCGTTCTGTATATTCAGCCACCATCCAATTGACATGTTGCTGACAAAGATCTGTACAGTTCTTCAAATTTTTGGCATGATGGCTGAACCTGCGACAGCTCTCCTCTTAGCACCATCATGTCCGAATCTACTGATGGTCACTTTTCAGCGACGGACTTCACAGCCAACCAAGTCCAGCAATTTGGTCGTGGGAGTCGCATCTCACAACCAACAGAGCGACTGCAGGCATATCGTAAGTTCTGGTTGTACTTCACACCGTCACCATGGAGCTAAATTTTTTTTAAATGTAGAGGCCGAAAAAACAGCCAGCACTCGGGAACGCTGCACCCAAAGACAAACACCTGGGCGCCGGGCTGCCGCTGTGCCAAGGCAGGTAGAGCAGAATGGCCACACTGACCATGATGATGAGGAACGCTTCACATTTCCACTTACCTTGGATAACACTCCAGACCTGGGTTCTGCCGCCATGTGGGCAATGCCTGATCCTAACCCAAGTACTCTACCAAATCCAACAGCGGCCACTGGAGGTATGGGTCTGAGTCATGCTGAGATCAACCTTGGCGACTCTGATACTACGCTTTCCACAGGTTCATCTCGGCAGCAGGTTGACTGGACTGGGCCTGCTGTTTCAAATGCAGCAATGATGACCAACCTATCCATATCTCAGAGGGGTTCCATCTTTGATGCCCTTGATGATGAGATGGACACCACTGCCCAAGATGAATCCCAGCACAACACCTCAGGCATGGACCAAAGGCATGGGATAGCGACAGTACGGTAATTGAGCAACTCTCTAGTATCTACAATACAAGCTAACTACACAGTTCATGAGTACCGCTGCCCAAGATGAATCCCACCGTAATGCCTCAAGTATGGACCAAAGGCATGGGATGGCAGCAGTACAGTAATCATGCTACTCTCTAGAGTTATATGATACAAGCTAACTACACAGTTCTCATCGCGCCAGCTTGTGACTCCATGACGCAGTACCCCATTGACATCTGGCCGGCAACAGACAGGGACTCTAATCCTTGCAAGGGCTGAGAGTATTAGACCTGCCACTATGATGGCTGGGCCAGTCATGATTTCTCGCAAGAGCACCCCCGAGACAACCCAGACAAGCGTAAGCAGTCTGGTGTTCTTTGACTTTGAGCTATACTTACTATCTGAGGTAGACATGGGAGAGTGTAGGTGAGGTCACCAACAATGAAGATCGGCCAACCAAGAAAGCTAAGGCCACTCGTGAGAGAAGTGCGCGTATGCTATCGGCAGACAGGCAACATGTCATCAACATTGCCTATTCTCTCTTCAAGTGTAAACTGGCTTCTACAAAGGCATTTCCTGAAATCACAGGTGAAGTCGAAGAATATGTGATTGAAGCGCTCAAGAGAGCACAGAATCAGACAAACATGACAATCCAGATTGGAGCATACGAAATTGGCCTGGTATGAAATTTGCCTGCATGAGAGTGGATGCTAAGTAACATGTTTGCTAGGTTAAGCTTCGGGCGACTCAGATGCGGGGCCAGGTGAAGACACATGCTCAAGAGAATTTGCAAGTGGCGTATGGGTTTACTGCTTTAACCGATGTCGAGGACAAAAATAGTGAAGAGGCAAAACGAATTTCTGCAACCAATCACCAGCTTGTCGAGGATCTGAAGCTGAAGTCATCGTTTGCATATACGGTAGGCCAAGATTCACTGGCCTGCAGGTTTTGCTGACTATTATTGTATCACACATGAACTTAGAACCCCAATAACAGGTCTGTGCCGAATACCATGTACCGCAACCCGCTTATTAGCAAGTTGATCAACATCACCTGGTTTTCCAATGCCAAGGGAGATGGTGTATTATACCCAGAGTTTTTCAGCCCATTTCCTATTGCAGCGGTTGCTCTGGTCTCAACAGCGGTATGAGTCCACTTCTGGGTAGCCGGTGGGATAATTAATATTCCCACAACAGATTGAATGTGCGATTGATGAGTGGAGCACTGGAGAACAAGAGGAAGTGAAGTTCGAGGGAAGAACTTATAGGACTGTGTTTGATTGTCATTTCAACAACCTGAAAAATTGGAAGGAGTGGTCAGAAGAGAATGCATTGGAGACAGGCGACTGTGATCTAGCAGGAGAACTGCTCGAAGACTTGTTGGAGAAAGCAAGGTGAGTTGGTTCGTCGTACTCCAGATGCAAAACTGAACATTGGTTGGTGGGATTCAGATGATACGCAGGTGTATCAACTACAGATACACCCAATAATACATCACACCATGGCCAGCTGAGCTTCAGTGATTTCCAGACAAATATGGGTATGCTCCAGGCAGATGGTGAATAGTTCACAGTACTGTGTATTGTCGCTGTTGGCATCGCTGCAAAGTATCATGCAGTGCATCTAAAATAGTATCAATTTCATATATTTGATTGTCGAATGCAGAGATGCTTCTATGTGCCTACAGACACTACAGGGATATAGTGAGCTACACGAGTGAGTGGTATCTATGTGAAAGAAAGACTGCTATGTGACACCTCTGACATCCAGCCGCTCAAACATGGATCACACGTGACTCGCATAGCAAAACACGCGCTATATAGCGCTCTATAACTGGGGACTTGACTACAGTGATACCAGGGCTACACGAACTATATAGCACTATATAGTTCATGTAGTGGTGTCCCATTTTCCAGATGTTGAGCTTGGGTATGTACCAGTTCGTGATCACCTTCTTCTTTCCTCTTCGTCCCCCCACCTTGATTACATGTGCTTTGTTGTCATGAAAGGTGCGCAACAACGACAACAATGCGCTGCAGTCGTCGTCGTCGAGTTCTGGAGCCTGTGCGAGGTAGCAGAAGTCTAGGAGGGAACGCATCGTCATGACTACACCTCGAGGTGCTGAACCAGCAATTACTGCAATAAGTGATCTCTGAACGTCTCGCTGCATTCTCCCCATCACTTTCTTGAGATGCGAGATCCCCGCTTTGAAGTGGCAATACCTGATAGATGGCTGGAGTACAGAAAAACGGAAATCTAGCTCTTCCGCCCCCATGATGTTAATGGCCCACTGAACAACGTGATCCCAAATTTTTTTGTGCCATTCGTGCAATGGCTCTGGGGTCAAAAACCTCGAGGGTTCTGCCATATACCAATTATGAAAGAATAGCAACGCAACACCATTTAAACAAAACTTTTGTGCGGCGGTAAGATACTGTCGAAGGTGGTTGGGATTGACCTTGATCCGCCGAAGTCATTTCAGAGTATATGACTTTGTGCGTAAGGGATGTTGATACGAATCGCCAAATTGCTGGTACATTGCAGTTGTAATTGGTGAGGTCTTTCCAGCTACTCCAGAAAGTACGCATCCCTCCAGCGTATCAATAATGTACGAAGCAAGCGGGGTAAAACAAAACCGTAAGTTTCCAAGGGGATCATTCATCATAATTCCAAAATGAGCGGCGTCCTTCAAGGGTTGCAGAATGATATTGAGCAATTCATGAAAGATTCGATCAGTCAGGAGACCATGAATGCTCGCTGTCTTGTGGATAAATTTTGGAATTGGGAGCAGTGCAGTAAGCAAAAAGGCCTTGGATGACAACTTGAGATGGGTGGACATGTGTATATTTGCAAGGCTGAGTAGGAGCGGGTGGGCACATCAATCGCCAACGAGAGCAGATATGTTGGTTTTGTCGGATGAGAGAATCACGCCAAGAAGGGTGGCGCCGGCAGGTATTTTACTCTGGTAACATGATCAATATCGACACTGAAAAGAGTGCAAAACAATACCTGCATCTCCCATGCAGCATTCCCTGTCATCCACTCACTGTATACACGGACGAGACGTTGAGCAGTTCGGTAGACACAGCGGGGAACGAGGTCGAGTTTGTCGTGGAACAAAGGATGGTTAAACAATGCTTCCAAGCACTTAATTGGGTCACGGTAAAAGAGTCTTACCAGTGACTTTGTTGGTACCTTGGGTGAAAGAACCCGACACTGCCATTTGGGACCACTGGGAAGGAGTTCTGTGAGGCCACGCAATTGGTGGGCTGTCCAGAATGAGAGAGGTAGAGTCTTTATCTGAAGGTGTCATTTGTCAATATCAAAGATACTTGATATAAAAAACTAAGACATACCAGCTCGAGAGTCAAAAGACTATCAATAGCAGCCATACTGAGTCCAGAGCGCGTCAACCATAGCCCGACCTCCCAATCCGCGTGAGACGCAAATGGGTAATATAAGTTGGAACAACGCTCTTGCGAAAATCGATCTCGATCGAAGTGCTCGAGGAAGGTGTTCGGTTGGCGTGAAAATATCGCAGCTGCACCTGGAAATTCCTCGATGGTCCCTTGGTATGGGTCCCCCGGCTGATCCACGTCTATATCTTCCTCAAACCCAGAGTTTTCCCCGGCATGCAGACTCCAGCATCCATCCTGCGCTACTGATTCGGGCGGTGGTGTGTTTCCAGTATTCACCTGTGAGTTGTCGAGAAATTCACCAATTTGGACTAAATTGTCCACCCAGCTGTGACAGCGAGAAGCCGGCTGGTTCATGTGTTGCAAAATGGCATTATCAGAAGGGAGGTTCTTGTGACAGCTGGGGCAACGAGGCATATAGCTATGCTGTGCAGTGGGGACAGTGGTGCGTATATGATGGCATGCGAACATTAAAATATTGAATGTTCATCTTACCACTCTCACGAAGCCATCATGCCAGAGTCCGGTACGTCTTTTATATCCGTCTCTTTCTCAACTTAGGATTCCTACCCTACCTGACCTTCCAGATACCGAGATTGATATTTCCGAGGCAGACTCACTTGAAGTGGAAGAACCCCCGGAATCGGTGAGTCTCGGTTCATCAAATTCATATTTTGCTGAAAGTGTGCAGTTTACAGAGTATATGGCCAAGCCTGATGCTGCTTACCTTCACTTGGAAGTAGCTCATGCCAGACGATCTGTCTTGTGAGCCCAGATGCGTCTGGCTTCATGCGAAATTTCCGAGCACACGTGTCGTATGCGTCTTAACCACCTGAAGGTTCACCATTTCAGAAAGGCGCTCCGAGCCGCAAATACAAATATCGGCGCATGGTGTGACACTATTCTCCAATCCGGACAACCCTTCATTCGTGTAATTCACTTAGGCGCACTTCTCGTCATCGCCGTGCTATCAGTGATTCGTTTTTCGTTCAAGCCATATATTTGCTGACTACAGACCAGATCAACAGGGGAGTTGCGATATAAATGACGATGAATATTTTGTGGATCTTCAGTAAAAATTGTTGTATGCAACTTTCGATGTTCTCTGTGACATTTTCATGACGCTAATTTTCATACCTCGCATGAACATATTTTCCAAGTGTAGACACATACATGTGTTGAGAATGTCTTATCTTATCTAATCTTATCAGACATTCTATATCGGTCAGCTTATCTTCTTATCTTTAATGTCATCATGATTTCACATTTATTACTCATCCTTATCATGATGACTGATATATTATTACTCATGCTGACTGATACTGACACTGCTCATTTATTGCTATTGGCCAGTACTTATAGTACGATAAGCGTCTTTAACACTATTGGCTCAGATAAGAGCTTTTACTGCCATTGGCTGTTATTGTTCTATCTATTTAGAACTACTATACACACGTACAAACAAACCTGTACTGTATATAAGGAGGAGCTCCCTCACGTACGCTCCTCTAACAGAATCTCCATCATCTGTTCTTGCTTATACTTGGTGTTTACACTAAGTACTATCACTATCAAGCAACTCTTGACTACCGCCTGCGCTGCGCCTACCCTAGTGAGTTTCTCCCACTAGAGTTCATCCTGCGACCATTTGGAGTCTTCGACTTCAAAAACATGACGTACTTAGCATTCCATGATATCAAATATCCTCTTGATCACGTGTCTGTCAGAGCACTGTGGCACTGGGTTTCAGGGTTTCATCTTACCCCTACTCCTGCCATTGTCTGGTAGGCCATATCACACATGAAACCTCACCGTTCGAGTTCCTCAATTGTTTCTAGCTGGGCATCATGTCTGCTCACACCATCTTGCAAACAAGTTTGGATACCAAGTACTCACAACCTTGGTTGCTAGCTAACTTATCCCTGTCCTTTCAGAGGGTAAAATCCCAGTTTCGGGTCCCCAAACATGACCTTCTTATCGCCATAATGGCAGTCGAAAGTCAAAGAATAACACTAATTGGTCCAAACCTTTGAGCAAGAGCCGGGAAACCAAGAGTAGTGATGGGAAAATCTTGCGTGATACCCACGATGTGCAAGATAACCCAAACGACTGCTTATTTAACCACACAGTAGCTCAAGTGCTTCAGTTAGTAGTAGATGCACCGCTTGACATAGTGCATATCAGTCATTTAGTCTCACATGTGGGCTACTGACTTCATTGTATTTAGACCATCGACAACTTCTCCTGTGACGATTACGCCGATATTTTAGAAGTGCTTTCAGAGAAGTACCCCCGATTGCTGGTGAAGTATGCAGACCGAAGGGTGTTAAAAGTGGGTATTACTAACGATAACGATCTTGGACAGATTGATTTATATCTATGATGAAAATACCCTCTTGATCATGGCCCCCTCGAGCTTGCACGAAAGCCTCCTCTCCAACCTGTCCCATGCGTTTATCGACTTCATGAATATGATCGGCCATGATCGGGATATTTACAAGTTACTTGTCTACATGAACAAGTGTCTGTACTATGACGACTTGTGTCAACAAGACAGTGAAAACGATCAGAGAATTGCCATACCCAATTTTCAAGTGAACCTTGAAGATACCCCCACCATTGGCAAACCTTGCAGGATCCAGAAATGGGTCGGCGAGGTCATGTTCACCAGCTCCGCCTCTAAAACACTCGAGCACCTCAAGGATATCATTGCTACAAATCCTACCATCGACCTCGCCTTTCTATTTTCTATTCAAGAATCCCCCAAATGGCAATCCCCTAGCCTAGATGACCCTCTTGGGAAACAACTGCATGCGGAACCTGTCGTAAAGTACGACGATTTCAATCCTGTTGTCCAAGAGGGTGGCATGGGTGTCGTTTGGAGGGATATCACCTGGATATCTATTGTGCAGGTGTCAGTAGAAGTGTACACACGTTCTACTCAAGACAGCCAGCTAGTCATTGACGTCGATCAACAAGGCGAGTGTTTGGCCCGTGGGGTAAGTTTGTTTCTTTATTCCTGTGATGTCTTCTAATTCACAATAGCTACTTTACCCTTCACTTTCCACAGACGATGTCGACCGACTCTTAAGCAATGCATCAGGGGCACTAAAAGCCTTGCTTCTTGCCTTAATGGAATCAGGCAATGGAGAGGAAAAGTACATCGAGCAAGTCCGGACGTCAATGGTTACCTTTACAGTGCCCTGGCGTAGTTTCCTCCACTCACTGAAGAACGCCGTTGTACAGACTGCATACAAGCGCTACGTTCAGTGGCGCAACTCATCAGGAAAGTGCAAGGCTGCTCTGGTTCCTCAAGCGACTACTTCCAGCAAGCGGATGAAGAAGTGACTATTTGACTGTTGAAAGATGTAAATATATACTCGTACTTCATTTGTACCATTCTGTATTCTTTCGTTTATGTAATCTTCTCCATGCCGCGACTACTCATTTACGATTTTTCTCTTGTCTGACGCTTCTCATTCGTTTTCTCAGGTTCCTGTCACCTTTACTTGGACCTCAGACGTATTAGAAACAGTCTCAACGGCATCAAGGCAGATCTTACTTGGGACAACGCTTCAACGTCAATTCGAGTGTATGTAGTGAGTGCGGATACGGAACGGGAGAAATGATGAAGGCAAAGCGGTAATGCTGAGGGCACGGGGGTAGCGAATGAGGATGCAGATACCACAAGTGACGACAAGGACACAACACGTCAAGCAGAGACACCAGCCCCAATGGACGACAACTTACTGGTCGTATTCCTCGACCTACAAGAGCACCCCGAGCTACCAGACCAGAAGAGTCACCGCATCAAGAGAATAGGGATGCGCGCGCTGAGAGGGGGGGCAGGGGTACTACGATGATGGCATAACATGGTCAATCAGTCATCCTCAATAGACGACGACGACTTACTACGTATCCTTCGACTCGCAGGAGCAAACCAGGCCAGAACATCCCTGCACCAACTGGACGGGGATGTGCAAGCTGTGCATGAGGGAGTAGAGCGAGCATGCAGGCATGAAGGTACGCCCTCCATCGTCAAGACGGGCGCATTGAGCACCATAGCCCAACGACCAAATGACGATAGCTAACGAGGTTAATTAGCCAATGTCAATAGACGACAATGACTCACCCATTGTATCCTCCGACCTGAGGGGCAAACTAAGCCACCAGGCCAGAGGAATCGCCGCACCAACAGGACGGGGGTGTGCAAGCTGAGTGCAAGGGAATAGAGCGGGCATGCGGGTATGAAGGTACGTCCTCCATCGTCAAGACAGGCACGTGAGTGCTGTGGACTGACGACAAATGACAATGGTGAGTGAGGTTAATCACCCAACCCCAATAGACGACGATGACGACTCACCTGTCATATCTTCTGACCTGCAGGGGCAAACTGGGCCACCAGGCTAGAGGAATCCCCACACCAACGGGATGGGGGTGTGCAAGCTGAGCACGGGCGTGTGGGTATGAAAGTATGCCTTCCATCGTCAAGATGGGCACATCAGAGGCACCATGGAGTGACGACCGACAACGACAGCTAACGAGTGTAATCAGCCAACCCCAATAGAGGATGACAATTTACTGGTCGTATTCCCCCACCTGCAGGAGCAGCCCGGGCCACCAGACGAGTCTTTGCACAAGCAGGACGAGGATGTGCCTGCAGAGCGCAAGGGTGGAGCGGGCGTGTGAACCTTGAAGGGAGGCTCTCTAGTGTCAAGACCAATGCATTGGGAGTGCCTTCAACAATATAAACAGAACAAATGGATTACCCAACAGATCAGAATGTACCATCAAAAGGCCAGACGGCAGGATAAGGATTACACACTAAATGATGCTCGAGATGAGTGAGCTGCACTGAATGGTGGAGTGTGTGCATTGACAGTGTCAAGACATGATGAGGATGCTCTAAACATGTCAAGGAAGCTATCTAGGTGACAGCTTGCACTAGGGAAGTAGCAGAGCAGG
>JBBPTF010000745.1:0-11575 GCA_038094015.1 Phylloporus cf. gajari
GGGGGTAACGATCCATTCCCATAGTTCCATTTTTAAACCCACTTGCAATACTGACACTCTTGATTCCCTTTATGGGTCTTATAGTCCACTTCCAGACCCATGTAGTAAAAAAATGTTTTTCGTGATGGGGGGTTGGCATTGACGAATGTTTTGCGGGCGCACAACTACACATTAGCTGGACCACAAGCTCACTTGCTACCGTCACTGGCATCTGCTGCAATCGTTCTTCGAGTTCGTCTTTGGATCTCAATACTAATACTAAATTGAAAGGTGAATGAATTGGGGAATGGCGTGCCATAGCTGCCCCAGGTCAGCCACATGCCACAGCTTTGATTGTGGCCCGTAACCAGTGGATCTTGATCAGGCTTCATTCAAGTTTGACGTGCTAAAGCTGGACCAATCAACCTCCGACGTAGCAAGCACAGCGTTCGGACATAAGGAGGGGTTCGCTTAGATTACGGATTATCGCCCATAAATGTTGACGCTTGCTATTCGTACGATGACATGACATTGACCCACAAATATGCGCTGTCGACGGTATAAAAGCTGGGCGTCAACGATGGGTAAACAACAGTCAACAATATGCCCCTTGAAGTTCTCCCTGACCGCTTTGGTGACGCCAAACACAATGATCTCGACAAGGCAGTGAACCAGGCCACTAAGGGCTTCAACAATTATTCTGCACAACAAATCTTGCCCTTCCTGCCCTTCCTTCTCAGCTCCATCACTGAGAATTCGAATGGCAAGCTGAACCCCGAGTTCATAGCGGCAGGAGCAGGTCAAAAACTGATCGACACCCATATGGAACTGCGGGATATGCTGACCTCTTCTTGGGAACGCAAGTCATACCGCGACGTTCGAAACCTCGGTAGGTGATTACTGGCATTTGTACCCATTGTCAACTAATTATTGTCACGTATAGCTATTCTCGCAGCACCGGGATCAGTGCAGAAGAGATCACTGGAATTGCAAAGTTGGTACCCACAGCTTATATTTAATACCCCAATTGACTTGTTTTTGCCAGATGTGTACCAAAATTTGTCGCAATCTTTCAAGGGAAAGTATTATGGCGCCGCTGTGGGCGGCCTCTACGAATACCTATCGAAAAACGAGATGTTATTCCAGAAAGACGGCTACTATGCCAAGTTTTGTTCTGTCGTGCAGAGCTCGGGCACAGGAAAGTCAAGAATGCTAACCGAGGTAACGTCTCATAGAGTCTTACCACTGTATATGCGGTGCTGAATCCATCCTCAGTTAGCCAACAAGGGCATTATAACCATTTACATGAACCTACGTAACAAAGACGATGAACTGAGTTTCCCTCCTCGAGACGAGACCCCATCAATGCTCTTGACCAATTTTCACGACAACGAAATAGTATACAGTGCATACTGCTACGCTTTTTTCATTGCTCTTTTCTGCACGGTGACCGAATATCTCTCGACGGATCAAGCTACGAGTGGCACAAAAGAGAGTGTGATGTACTGGGCCAGACAGATGTGTGACACGTCTGAACCCCCGCGGTCTGCCGCTCGGGCGAATTTCTTTGCAAATTTGGCCAGTAACTATCGCAAGGTTTGGATATAATCATCTTATAAATTTCCTGTGAGCTGATGACGTTCTGCAGTCTTATGATGATCTCCGTCGCAGCATTAGTGAAACGTTGGGGGTATCCTCTATATTAACCAGCGAAACGGATGTCATGGATACGGACACCGAACTTCATACAGTTGTTAAGCAATTTGCGGAACTTATTTCAAGTGAATCTTTTGACTATGATTGGACCGGACAGCTGAGCAATGTGCTTAGAACCGGGCGAAAAAGATCATCCTCATCCTTTGGTCGCACTTAGGCGGCTTCTAAAAGAGTCGTTTGGGAAAATGGCTGATTCCCTTGAGAAGGTCTTCCCTAATGGCACGACCGAACCCAAGTTGGTGATCGCAATGGATGAAGCATACCCGCTCACTGCACGGCAGCAGAATTACCGACCTGCACATATTTTCTGTAAAGTTGTACAAGAATATTCGCACATTGGCCCAAAGGACCATGGGGTTTGGGTCGTCTTTGCTTCGACGACTTCAAAGGTTGCTGATTTTTCACCACCAAGCAAGATGCGTGAGTGTGATTTAAAAATTTTCATCGATTGATTCGTCATTGTCAGTCAACTAATCAATCTTCCAGATAATTCCTACCGTGTTGCTATTCAAGGCCAGAAACTCTTCCCGCCTTACACGCAGCTTGGATGGGACCAGGGCGCACCACAGTTTGAAGCTGTTGATCCTGTCCATGTTTCGCAGGCCAAGAACATTGTTGGCTTTGGACGACCCTTGTAATACTATTTCCTTGTTTTCCGACCACTCACTGATGTAGTTGTTATCTGACAGATGGCTATCACTGAAGTGTACAGAATCTGACCCAGGCCAAGTGCTGACACTCGCATCGGAAAAATTATGTGGCGCACCTGAATACGATCCTTGCAGTACGGACCAAGTGCTTGCGATTTTCGGTCAACGCTTTGCGATCAACGTCAAGTTCGGGCATCCAGATTCGGTCGAGCATTTAGAGAACGGAGTGGCGAGCCATCTATGCATCTGTCATGGGACAACCCCGGACCGCACCTGGATGTTCACGGGCTATCCGTCTGAGCCATTTCTATCGTGCGCTGCCTCTAGAATTTTGCACCACACGGCCGAAACTCTGGAGCTATCCTTGAGAAACTTTTTGAGTCTTATCAATGCTGGCATGATCGACATGGGCGAGCGTGGTGAGCTAGCTAGCCGGTTGCTCTGGCTTCTAGCGAAGGACTTGTTTGTCCGTGATAAACAGGGCAAAAAGAACGCATTTCCATCCAGCTGGGACCAGCATCTCGTCGACTGCGAAATGATCCCTGTTGTTGACTGGCTCGAGTTCATTTTTGGAGAAAAATTCTGGGGCAAGGAGTCGTACAAAAACAAATTCGAGGATGCGTATGTAAATTTCTCTCATTGGGTACGCATGACTGCAAACATCGCCGGATCAGACCCGGAAGAAGAGTTACCGTCAGTGTTTTGGATTACTTTTGCGTAGTATTGATCCTGATAACTTGAGCGCTTAGACTGAATAAGTGGACATTACGCCACTGGCAAAGAACATCCGCAGTGCAGTGTAGCCACCCTCAACCTCACATGGACAAGGTGATCCCAATCTACTTCAAGAACTACAAGAATCACAAGGGTTACAAGAACCGCAAGAACCTGTCAGCCGTGGATGGAACGTCACAATTGTTAATATCTGACAAGGCCCGAGGATCAAAGGGCTCCGCGACTTCTCTGAGCTACATTACACGGAAGGACAACAGTATAGGTGGCAAACAGTCTGTCAACACTGGAAGGCTTCCCTACATCGCCATCTTGGTTGACCTTGCTTGGCAAAGGTCGCCATTCTCTGTCAAATTGTCAGAGTGGGAAGTCGAAGATCGTTGTCTACGCATCTATGCTCCTGGCATCAACACCACGACGTATCCATTCTTAGCAGCCTACCCAGCTCTTCAGCAAGTACTTGAAGACCTTGTTTGCTTGCAAAAGGTACCAGATACTAAGCAATATTTCTCACAGTACCTTGATGCACAGGTCAAGTTTGGCAGCACGCCGACAGCTAAACATATGGAATGGGAACGTGGTGGGAAATTGCCCCAGGATGTAGTGCAGTCTTAGAGTGAACCTATCTTTGTCTGGGGAGCAAGGTCATACTTGGTCACGGTGTTGTGAAAGCAGTGTCTGTGGGGTATTGTCAGAACTGAATATAATTGTGTGTCGGGCTGGCGTGGTGGCGCCGCGGGCGGAAATACATCCCACCCCGGCGGAGACGTGCGGTGACCCGGTTGACGCCGCGGGCAACAACGCAACAAACAGAACGAACGTGAACAGCACGGTCAACGATGTGTAGAATGAACATCGTTTACTCCTCACCAGCACCAGCTCTCCTGTCTATTACCTTACGATCTGAGAGATCGCATCACCCTCTACTGCCTGTTTCTCCCCAATTGATCGTTGTCCCAAACAGCGTATTCGCACCCAGAACTAGCCCTGGAAAAGAAGTAAAAGAGCGCGTTCAAGCAGTATTTATAACTTATTTTCCCGGCTTTGATTGCAATAAACGTCATAATATTCTGGGTTTTTCGTCGCGCATACAAGTACAGTTCCCCTTAAATCTGCAATCAGGAAAGAATAGAAGACGATTGGCACCACCTCCAGTCAAACTTTGCGGGCTTGCTCTGATACTTCCACGTCCACCACTTGCTCAATCTCCTCTTCCTCCAACGCCTCTCTCGGAATCATCGCGTTCAAAACCACCGCGACCAACCCAGCAATCAAGACTGTAAAACCCACACACATCAGCCAACATTCATCACACGTACACGTACACGTATCACGCACAGGGTGTACTCAACACAATCGTGATCGAGTCAAAGAAGCCTTGCAGGGCAGCGTTTGGATGTTGCACCCCATCGAACAGGTAGGTGAACACGGTCGGTACGAGCAAGTCACCAATCCCAAACGACATGGCGGCTGCGAGGATGAACCGATCACGTCTGGTATACTCCACGTAGGAGAGAACACGCAGCCCCGAGACGACTACGCTTGCAAACAAAAAGGTTGTGACGCCTCCGAGGACAGGGTTGGGAACTAGATCATTCCCGTCAGGGTGACACCGTGCGACGGGTCGGGTACGTACTCGCGAGGAAGAACCCAGATATCTTGCCGAGGACACCGAAGAGGATAAGGAAGGCGCAGCACCATCGACCAGCTGCACGACTCGCGCAGCGAGTTAGCGCAATGACTCCATTGTTCTGAGTACACGAATGAACAACCATTCTTGAAGATCAAGCTCGTTGTAGAAAATACCTGGGCAAATATGGACAATGGTGTTACAGTGAACAGGGCGGATATAAACCCGCCAAGGCCATCACTCTGAACTAGCGATCAATAGGACCATCAATGATATAAAATGATACCACTTGCCAAAACGCCGCCTTGAATACGCGAGTCAAAGTCATCACCAGTAACCTCTAGGCGAGACACTTCTGCAGAAGCAGTAACATCACCTATAGCTTCCATCGTGGTAGATACTGGATGAAAATGAGCCAAATTGAGATGGCCATAAAAAGTGTATACCTACCATAGACTGCCAGCATCGGAAGAATGGCTGGAGGATAGACACGGATTTTGAACGTGTGGACCCTTGCGAACACGAGTTCCCCACAACCTCAAGATCAATACTCAACTTACCACAGAAATGTTATAACCGGTGCAGAGGTAATCGAGCTGCCATCGATATACCCCGCAGCACCTGCTACAATACAACCCACGGCGAGCCCGACAATGATACTCGCATTTTTCAGAAAAGGAGAACCAATCAACTCGGTAATGATAATGGCGACAAACGAAAGGAAGCCGAGACCGACGAATTCTGGTGATCCCCACCTAAAGCGACAAGATCAGAGCTCTCAATGCCAGACTCGAGTTGCAGTTTCATACGGAAGTGCATGTTTGGAGTATATGGTCGGACATAGTGCGAGCGTGCCATTTGAAGGGCGTGCTTGACACCCGTTCGACCCGCCGCCCCAGTTGAGTATACCAGACGAACCAATCAATGAGGCCCCGATCATGACGATGACAGTTCCTGGCCGCATATACACAGTCAAATGACTGCCAATGACATTTGTCTCGCGTACTTACCTGTAACCATGGGTGGAAATATGCGCTGCAGCGTGCGCGGGGGTATAAACGACATCCCCATTTCGAGAAACGAGCAAATTAATGATGTTCCTTAATAGGACCATGTGAGAACTGCTTCTAGACAGACGCCCATGATTGACCCACCCAGAACCATCCCGTACGCGTCAGGACACGCCTCGCGAGTGACAGTGCCGTCAACAGCAGTAACGGACGGGCACGTCCCATTGGCATACATGGCGTTGAAAATCTTGCGGGTACTCTCAGTTGGAGCCCATACGTAAATCAAAGCAAAACGTACAGCATTGGCAGTACTGAGTGTGGCGAAGCTTGTGCCAACGACAGACAACAGCCCCGTCCCGAGATAATACCCTCTCCAGAGCCTGAGACGCGACATCTGCACGAGACTCAGAATCCCTTGGTCGCATTCAGGAACGTAGGGACGACGTATCTGGACACTACTCACCACAACCAATGAGCGACGCAGAGATCATGTACGCAGATGTCTGCGCGTCGAGTGCCAACGTGCTTGCAAAAATGATGGGTGGCGTGATCAAACCGGCAAGCATGGCGAGGGCATGTTGCAGCCCGCTTGCTATAGCGAGCACAAGCGGCAGCTCGTCGTCGACACCATAAAACGGGGGTTGTCGCCTCTGGTTTGGTTTGCGGCCGCCGAGCGAACAAGGGAGGACGGGCGAGCAGAGCCAGGCGTAGTCGTAGTCACCGAACCAGCCATGCTTGGTGGTCAGCTTGCGATGAACGACGCGGGCTTGATGTTGAAAGTTGAACCGTGGCCTTGGACTGGGTAGCTCGACGGCTGTGGGCTGGTGTCCTGCGGTAAGGGATGCGGAAGACATCTTCACGGATCGCCAAACGTTTGTTGAGTGGGTATCTTATAAGTCCAGAGGATCGCGGAGGTTGTCGGACAACGCTTCAGGGCGAAAAGTCTGGCATTACGACCGTCGGACCCGCCGTGACAGACACGATAAGCCTACAAGAAAAGACAGGGTCAGTCCATAGATAACCTGCAAGTAATTCTATTTCTCATGATGGTGGTAGCTCGAGGGCAGTGTTTCATTGATGAAAAAAAGACTTGCCTTACTACCAGCTCCACCTGCTGCGGTGGCACCAGACCGGGGTCAGAATGCTCCTTTTGCCGTGATAATCTACCATATGTCTACAGTATTATCTGCGAGCTTATCTGACAACAAACATGTGTATTATAAGATGGCACTATCATACACTATCTAGCAAGCTTCCCATGCAAGCTGAAAATAAACGCGAGCATACCTGCACCCGGTCACGCGTACAAAACAACACTTGAGCACGCCAGCAACGACGGTGCCCCCAAGGACATAAACAACCCACTGGCAAGTGCACACACACCGCTCGGCCAATGTCCTCTCCGCATCCCGCATGAGCCGCACAACTTCCTCGTGCTCCCTCTCCGACTTGGTCAGCTTGGGATCCTCGGAGATCATCAGCGGGGACACCCAGATGACCGCGCCCACGACTCAGAACATCGGAAACACTCCGTAAACAGTCAAACACGAAAATGCCATAGAAAATAAGACGCACGAAAGCCAAGAGGTACTCTGCGAGCGTGATGCGCTCTGTGCCAGAGCACGCAGAGTAGGTCGAGAGCTCCGAGGCAGGTGGTTACCACGGAAGTCGTACGTCGCGTGGGGAAGTGGCACGCCGAAAAGTCGTCAACGGCGTCGGTGGCGGTATAAACATAGAATGCGCGAGTGGGCAGAAAAGCTGCTCTGACTGTGGAGCAGTTAGAAGCATGAACAAAGCGTGTTTTCTGGCGAATCAACGTACACAAAACACTCGGCACCAGTCGCACAAGCACGAACTACAGAATCACCGACAAAAACTGCTCCTAGGCTCCTTGACGAGGAGCAGCGCAACCGTCCAGTAGGCCATATGCCCACTGCTATTGTGTTAAATCCCTTGGAACAAATCTCATTGGGTCGTAGACGCACCTTGGATCTGTTCTCTCGTCTCTTTCACCAATCCTATTGCTTCTGCTCCCGCCCCTGGTAAGTTCTCAGTGTTCCTGTCTTGCGCCTTCTTCATCACCTTTGCATGTAAAGAAACTGCCTTTTATTTTTCGCCCGTTGGTACTGCATACCAACAGGTCGCTCACCGATAGCTCAACTTGTGCCTGGGGGCACCTCAAAAGGGACCGAAAATGCACCGGGGAGAGAGGGGTGGATGTCGTGGGGCGCGATGTGAGTGTAAACGCAGGCGTATGTGCGAGGGTGGACAAAGGGGCCTGAGCCACTACCCAAGAGGGTGGGGTAAAGAGTGTCGAAGAGCGGGCTATGCATGTGAGGGCGGTGATGCCTACACCTGCAAGAAAGATGAGGAGACGATGCGAGAGGGCCGCGACGAGGAGCGCGTAGTAGGGTTGTGCCGATTCTGTAGTAGGATCGGAGAGGGCTTGGAAATTGAATGCAATTGATAATTCATCTCTTCAACAGTACTCACAAAATCAAGTGCTAACTTTGACTCGCAGATATATTTTCA
Source organism: Phylloporus cf. gajari (assembly GCA_038094015.1). Classification (NCBI taxonomy): domain Eukaryota; kingdom Fungi; phylum Basidiomycota; class Agaricomycetes; order Boletales; family Boletaceae; genus Phylloporus; species Phylloporus cf. gajari. The sequence goes on from JBBPTF010000745.1 coordinate 8,250, forward strand.
AGCTTTGATAACGCTCAGTGCCTACACATGGCTATACCAGGATAGCCTCACTCTCGCTCTGTGTCGTGTCAAATATATAGTTGATACGTAAGTCTCTGCACGCCTTACCAAGATTCGATCGAGTCGTCCTCTATCAACGTCTCTGGATTCAAATCATACAACTCCAAAACTGACGCGCAACTCCGGTTTGACGCGAGCCACCAATTCATCTTCGCGACCCGCGCCGCGGACGGGGAGTCTGCTCCATCAGTGGGTAGTGCCCGAATAGGCAGAGAGTGTCCGGGCTTGAACTGGTCCAATCGATCTTCATGCAAGGACACTATGAACTCGTCAATGAAAGGATGACTACCATCGTAGAATTGGTGGGGTCGAGGCTTCATTTCTAATTTGGTAGATGGTCGACGTCAACTACAGCGAGACGTTTACTCACGCGACATGGGTCATGGCTTGTGCAGGTGGTATTCGAAGGTTAGGAATTATGCATGATGGACGAGGATTCATTAGACCAAACAAATGCAAACTACAAACATCCGAGTCCACCTTTCTCTTCATCAATCTCTGGTTTTTCCCTTCTATAACATGAAGGTGCCACCGCTGGTAATTGATCCTGTATGTTTCTCAGAGATTGGCTTGATATATACGACTCTAATGCCGTTCAGTGACAGTTTGCCCTTGTTTTTCGGGCTGTTGGTGTCATCTCAAATATTCTCCTTCAGCCAAGCACGATGAATGTAGCTGTCATCGATAAGGAGATTTTGCGACTAGATTCAATGACGTGTAAGCTCTTTTCGCAGAGAAACACCCTTGCTCTTATTTCTCGTCTTCCAACCGAAGTACTCGAATCCATATTTATCCGACTTGCCCGAGATCATTTCCATAACGAATCGGCGCCATGTGCTCTAGATTGGTTCCAAATTCCTCATGTTTCTTCCTACTGGCGCAATGTTGCGCCTCTGGTCCCACGTCTTCCTCATGTCGCAACGCTGGGTAGATGCACTATTGGCAAGATCAGAGCAAGCAAAACTGGAGATACGCGTCGACCTGGAATACCCGCCAAAGAGTCATTGCGGGTTGTCGACTTTTATCGAGAAAACTCGAGCGCATCGAGGGCATTTATTTCTACACTGTGGATTGGGACTCAGAGATCGACCAGTGTTTTGAAACGCTCTACTCCAGCGCTTCCTACCTGCGGGTTCTGGATTTCTCACTTCATTACCTTGAGCTTTCTGCAAGTTATATTGAAAGCGTCCTGTCCCCGTGCCGTTTCTTCAAGTTGGGCAGCGTGACGACCCTCGGTTTAAGGTTCACTAGTCCACCTTTCGTTCGTCTTGACATACCAGGATTCCAAGTTGTGCTTCGTTGCATACCAAACCTTGTAAAGCTTTGTCTCGACGATGCCCTTGCTGGCGCTAGGGATTTCATCTCGAGCACAGAGTTCGATGCCTTGCAGAGGATTGATTTACCGCATCTCTCAACTTTTTGTGGATGCTCCGCTTTCGACGGTCATTGCATTCTTCTCTGGTGTTGACATCCCAGCCCACACACAAATCCAACTTCGGGGATACTCACGTAGGGAGGAAGTTCATGGCGACCACTCCCAACTCTGCTCTACTCTCGCCCAACATTACAGCTTTGATCGGGTGTCATCTCTTCCAATACCCCACTCTGTGGTTTTCAATCCTGATTTCATATACAGCTATCGGACATACTTCAGATTCACCCCTTCTACTGAATATGATTGCCCTTATCGGCGGATCTACTCACCGTCCATCCACAACCGGGGCTCAGATTTTCTCCTGGATATCACTCTTGACCAACCAAAGTTGTCAAACCCTAGAATACTTGAAAGTAATATCTGTGCCTTCATGCCCACAGCAAATGTTCAGACTCTCCAGATTGCCGCTCCCCCAGCTTGTCATGCCTTTTGGAAGGAGACAATGGCACATTTTCCAGGATTGCGTCGTATCAAGATCAGTGGTGGCTCTATGGGAGATAATATGATCTCTGCCATTCTTCCCTATGTCACCGAAAATTCTGTGCAGGGTGAAAAGGTACGGGCACCAGCGCTGGAGGAATTAATGTTGGATCACATGAAACTTCGACTGCTCGAAGACCGGGCAGACAACTGGAAATCAGGGGCTTGGGTATCCGATTGCAGCTTGCCTTCTTTTGAAGGGCTACAATCACTCTGTTCTGCCCTCTGTGCCGGACACACAGGATCACAGGGCAGACTGATCATTACTATGTGCTGTTATGACGAATGGAAACCTGTATACTATGACATGGCTGGGGAGTGGGAGGGCGTGCGCTTCCAGACCCTTCAGTCAAAAACTGACATACACCTGGTTCCCCCGACATGTACAAAACAACGCAAAAGTGGTCCTAGCCGACCTTCGGCCTATGGGCACATATAAGTAGGTCCGGCCGACTACTCAAGGACAGGGGTGCAACTAAAGAGGAAAGGTCGGCCGACCCCATATGCACGTGCCATGCTGTGCACGTACATGTAGGGTCGGCCTACATGGTCAGGAGGTGAGAGGTCGGCCGACCCCATATGCACATGCCACGCTGTGTACGTACATGTGGGATCGGCCTACATGGTCAGGAGGTGAGAGGTTGGCCGACCCCATATGCACATGCCATGCTGTGCACGTACATGTGGGATCGGCCTACATGGTCAGGAGGTGAGAGGTCGGCCGACCCCATATGCACGTGCCATGCTGTGTACGTACATGTGGGGTCGGCCTACGTGGTCAGGAGGTGAGAGGTCGGCCGACCCCATATGCACATGCCATGCTGTGTACGTACATGTGGGATCGGCCTACATGGTCAGGAGGTGAGAGGTCGGCCGACCCCATATGCACGTGCCATGCTGTGTACGTACATGTGGGATCGGCCTACATGGTCAGGAGGTGAGAGGTCGGCCGACCCCATATGCACGTGCCATGCTGTGTACGTACATGTGGGGTCAGCCTACATGGTCAGGAGGTGAGAGGTCGGCCGACCCTATATGCACATGCCACGCTGTGTACGTACATGTGGGATCGGCCTACATGGTCAGGAGGTGAGAGGTTGGCTGACCCCATATGCACATGCCATGCTGTGTACGTACATGTGGGATCGGCCTACATGGTCAGGAGGTGAGAGGTCAGCCGACCCCATATGCACGTGCCATGCTGTGTACGTACATGTGGGGTCAGCCTACATGGTCAGGAGGTGAGAGGTCGGCCGACCCCATATGCACATGCCACGCTGTGTACGTACATGTGGGATCGGCCTACATGGTCAGGAGGTGAGAGGTCGGCCGACCCCATATGCACGTGCCA
>JBBPTF010000746.1:0-11571 GCA_038094015.1 Phylloporus cf. gajari
CTGGGAGTAATTGTTCATTTAGTCAAAAATCTAAATTGTCTAAGAAGCTAATCTGGTCTAAATGGTCTAAAATTAGACAGTTTAGATCAGTTTAGACAACTTAGCTAAAACCTAGACTTGCTGATGTGGGTGAGGAAATCAGTACACATTGTACCCAGTACTAACATGCTCGTTCTATGATCTTAGGGAAGACGTTGCAAAATTCTTCGAGCCCTCTATTGCTGATGCATTCGAGAAACAGCAAGCATCGGTATTTAAATTACGGAATCATATCAAGGTCAAGGTGAGAATATATTTGACATTGTGGTAGTGTGCGGCTTGATAGCACTTCGTAGCATTGTTTTCTAGTGGACGGTTTTGCCACGATTGATCACCTGTACCGCTGTATTCAGCAGCACCTCGTATATTCAGTTCAGATGTGCACTTGTGCAGACCTTCCAGTCACACGTAAGTCTTTCTCCAGCTCGACTCGGAAGCTGTGCTCATTAGCCGCTCGGCAACAAAGCTATCGCAAACGGTGCTGTATCGTCCTATATTTATCCACTCGTCGCTTCACGGACTTCAAGGTTCACGTATGATATAATTTGTAAAGTACCATACGACCCATCTCTTACGGATCACCAGGATTAACGAAACACCCAAGTTCTTCGAGCTCTGAAGACAACACACTGTCGAGTGGATTTCGATCCATACTGGTTGCTGCCTGACGAGCAGCGTGCATTCTGTTCACAGGGAGCACAGTTTCGGAGAAGCAGGGATTCAGACGATCTCTTGCTTCACAACGTGTCTCGCGATCAAGTTTGAAGGCAAGGGCTTCTATTCATGTATATAGAGGGACCTTCTTGACCCTCGTTCGGCGGACAAGGAGTCTGGTAAACCGCGACAAAACGTTTCGTGCACTACTGACAGGAAGTTCGAATAGAACTCATGAACATGTGCGACGCGACTGCGGATACTTCTGAGCCTATCCAGTCGTTTCAACGTAAAACAGCTGCCGATGGAGGTATCTATTATGAGTTTCATTACGACATTATCCTCCTTTCTAGTCAGACAGCTGAAGGCGCAGGTGAGTTCGGTGGACAAAGTTCATCTCTTAATTGCCCCTAACAAGCTGGATCACTTGTTGGTGTTTAGGTTGTAGAAAAGAGGCGAGGACAGGATCATCCGCACTAATTTAATGGAACGCTCTGATACAATATTCGGACGGAGGGCCAGCTTTGCTACAGAAATACAGGAATGGCGTGAATAGGGTGGATATATGTAGACAACATAATCAGAGACGAGAATAAGGTAGGGATGATGAGCGATAGAGAAAGACATACGAAAAATACCTATCCTGCTACCGATTCCTGGTTCTGCGAGCGTTCGGCTTCACGAGAGCGAGTGAGAGTTTCTGCAAGTTGCTGCGCATCACCCTTGGTCATCAAACAGCGTTGTTGCAACGATCGTTCCAGTTCTTTCTGCTTCGGTTCTTTTGATTGAAGAATACGGGGAAGCCATTTCAGGAAACCAGAAAACCAATCTGCAGCGGGAGGCATGGGGTAGCGCCCTTTGTGATTATAACTCTGCAAGAGCAACTGCAGAGCAGCTCAGCCCTCCTCCGCTTTCGGATGCCCTCGCAGTCCGGTGACGCATACGTGTCCACCGAATTTCAGACCATTTTGACTAAGATATTTCTCGTTCCGACTCCACCACTCATCCATTGTTTCTTCATCCTCCAGACGCGTCACAATGGCCACGATCGGAATCCGTTCCGCACATAGCACTTTGAAAAATAGCCTGTAGTTGTACTGCATGGTCGTAGTACACGAGAACCAGGGATGCAGAACAAGTGGAGGTCAAGTCCTCCTTGTGCCTCAATCTCTCTGATAAGCGTATACGTCTTCTCGATGGCTCCGAGACACTTGGCGACCCTGAGGATGGGCTCTCCCAAACCAATAGTATCCCAAATTCTGAAGGTTCTCTTCGCCGCCTCGAACGTGTACTGCTTTGATTCCAAAGTACATCCCCAGGCGTCAGGGGATGTTTGGGCAATGTCTTTACTAGCAATCAAGTTAATAACTGAACTTTTTCCAACACCTGCCTCTCCAAAGATGATGATATTGAAAGAGGGCGATGTACTAGGAGGGTGCAGATCTGTGTCGAAAGGAGCTGACTCTTCTTCAACGTAAATGAGTCCGTTCACTCGCAATTGTGAAGACGATACTCTGCTATTTTCGACGGATCGGTGATGTCTCAGTGTTCTTTTAAGGATGGCATAAGGATTGGAAATATGATGTCCGTCTTCTAACGGAGGTAGCTGAGTTCCTTCATTGCATTTACATTTTGAATGATATTCAGAAAGAATCTGCCGGGAGACGACGACTCAACATTTCTACTTTCTTGATCCCAGAATCTAAGTGAACTCACCTGACTAGGACATGCACCCTGCATATGACCCACTGCCTTAGTGTCACATCCACTAGCCGCGCACTGTGTGGGCCGGCGGAAAGTGTAAGAATGAACGGATGGCGGAACGTGTCGTTTGTCTCACCATGCTGTTTCCGGAACCTGTTGGACCCGTGGCACTTAAAAACATCGAGTTAGACATTTTTCCAAAAAGGCCCCAATCACCTACGGTATCATGATACCATTACTTTTCAAGCCCTTTATCTTGTACTCCTCGACACCCCGAGGATATCCCTCCACCAGATCTTGAACGTCCTCAAAAGATTGCCTCATGGTGTCCGGTGAATGACCAGAGGATCCAGTTGCGGTGGACTGCTGGGGCTCTTCTCCGCCATCCCATCTTCGCCGTATGGCTGGGGGATTCTGATGGGACTTGAGTAACTATCAGGGTGGATGACAGGGGACTACCATTTTCTGTGCCATTTGTTTGGTGGCCTTGAGCATCCTTGATGGCACTGACGGTCAACGAGAGGTTAATTAGGGTTGTCTTCAAATAGAAGCTTGCGGCCAATTGGTATATTAGTTCTACACGGGCTCGCAGGGAGCATTTTCAGCTGCTAGCTAACGAAGAAATACTTGAGTGATGGTTCCAATAAGAGACGAGAAGGGTGGTGGTGGAAGGGGAGCCTCACTGAGTCTACATTCCTTGTCTGTCACGCCCAGTCTGTCCTCATTGATCCCGGGAATATTTCCGGTGATTGGAGCGGGTGAGGGTTCAGATCGGAGTGGTAGTGGGCATGGCGAGTTTGGTGCAAGGCATGAGGCTTGCCCTGTGCCCATTCCCCAGGGTGCCACTACTGGGCTGAATGAAAGCACCGTCCAGGCACACTGTAGCTGTGCTCATTTCTCGCGTCAAATGGCCGCTTTGCGCCATGGTTGTGCCATGGCGGTGATGGGATGATCAATTGGTTCTACATTCAATGGGCAGAATACTACACGTGCTCATGCACATCAATGATCGAGTCCAGGAGCGCTACACTGAGTCACGGACTCCAAGACAGGGGCATGCAATCTCAGGCATATGGCGGTCAGGACTCGGGGATCTCGACACTAGATGAATCTTGCGGACAGGATGCAGTCTGCACCATGGTTGGGACGCTTGATTGTGTATGACACTCACCGGCACCAATAAGGTAGTGTCTGTTGAAATTACAAGTGTATTACACTAGTAATGTATGACTTACATAGTACGAATCACTACTAGTGATAAGTACTAAATAACTACTGATCACATTAGTGAAAAGTCAGTAGTGTAAGTCTAATTATCGACACTTGTAAGTCAAGTGTAAGTCAATAATCAACACTAGTAAGTGTTGATTAATCACTATTCCTAATGTGCCCGATATGGAATAAGTGACACATGTCAATCATTAATGATTGACATTGACATGACACTTTGATCCTAGTGTCAACCCTAATTGATCCTATGATCCTAAACGTTCCTATTGTCGATCTGAACAATAGGAAGCATTATCTATTGTCCTATCGACATATCCATTGTTCTAATACTAGAACAATGGAGCCTAGACTAGGAGAACAATAGATAGATAGATCGTTCTACAACAATTCATAGATCAAACTCAGTTATCTCAGACTGAATTCTAGATATATATATGATACTTTTATACATGAAACAGTAGACACAGAATACATACGAGTCAGATCACTTGTATCACACTACTTCTATCAATTAGAAGTCATTTCAACCATCCTCTATCAATCTAGACTCTCATACCTCAAGAGAAGCCTCTGCTAAGTACAGTAAGTCTCAACTGTACATACTCCCTTCGTTGTACTGCGCACCCCAGTGGAACAAGCTTCAGTTTCATTAGTGTCATGCTCGCCCTTATTTTTGTACCCACCGCAACCTTGCCTCCAAGCAATGTTTTTGGTATACATGAGGCCTCAAGTGCTGTAGTAGCTACTAAGCTAAGTTGAGCACTGAGACTAGCTGACTATGGCAGTAGGTTTGTTTGACGACCAAACCGCTTATCAAACCCCTTATAAGTATGAGCCTCTACCCTGGTTTAGCGGCCTATAGTTGGCACTAGGGTAACAGTAGGTTCAGTCGCATCATTCCTTCTGCATGCTTGTACGTCGGCATCACATCACATCTTGCACTATTGGCCTTATCTTGAGTGCCAGTTAACCGGGCCGAATTTGACAACACAATGTTTTGACGATAATTCTAGGGCGTAAAGCAACAGACATGATGTATGAAGTGTAACCAACTCCGGACTCGAACACCAGGAATGGATCTGCTTCACACTTTCACTGTCATACATAGCAAGGGGGTGTCCCGCTGGACGCTAAGGAAGCTTAGGTTAAACACTTTGAGAGTGGCACTGTGATCATATTGGTCAATTCTTATCAAGCCTCGAGGTGAGATTTTCGGTCACCCTGTGGAGGTGTTCTCGTACAGACCGCCAAGGAATTTCATATGTTGCATGCGGTTGCAATGCGTCCGTTTCATGAACGTTGACTCATAGTGCATGACAGACAGAGACTGTTTTACGCCCTGACCCCATCCGTCATAATCCGGGCTTTGATGAGCGACTTGCCTCGGCCTCCCATCCCCAATTTAAACCACTGTGAACTCGGTGAGAAGTACGGGTTTGTGATCTCACAGGTCACAACATGCCTAGGTGACTTTACGACATTAGGGTGTTCATGTTTCGGGGCTGCGAGAATTTCTCTCATTGACCCTATATCCGCAGTCTGAGCCGACTGATTCTTACCTGATCACCGGACAAGGCTCGTTCAACGAATAGAGCTGCAAAGTTGTCTGTGCACATTGCTAAAATTGTAATTCCCGATACCTTGGGAATAGCCGCTCTCTACACCCATGAGGAATCCATTCTTAAACTCGACTGGTCGCAATTCATCCGTGTCTATGGTTGTGAGCGTATAGCAGATAACGTGGTCAGTGAACTCCTGGTGATTCTCTGAGAGTCAGAGCTTGACTAGGTTGTCGATATCCTTGGAATGCTGTTCTTTGAGTTGTTTGAATTTATCATTGAACTCACCAAGTTTGCAAAGCGTGCCGCGCCAGGATCCGATTCAGTAGATGTACAGCGTTGGAAGTAGAGTCGTACGGTGAGACGCGGACGCCGTTGACATTGAGAAAGGATGTATTGGGAAAACCGGGTGTTTCTAAGGGTGACAAGGCTAGTCCAGATGATCCTGGTCGATATTGATGTCCGCTCGCAAAAGCCGTTGTCCAATTGATACCATTGTGGCTGTGGGTCGGTCCGACTCGGGTTTGGCTTGCGCAGTTCAGTAGTCGCGCCGGTGATTGTTCATTGATCAACGTTAACGACAATATTCGGACAGCCAATTGTGACTTTCAAACTTCCAAAAAGTTCGGGATTTGGGAATTCCAAAGAATCTGTCCGGCGGAGTCAATTTCAGTACTTTCAGTGACGCGAAAGTTGGAGGCTTGGGGCCTAAGGCGCCAACTTTGTACCAACGCTCAAGCGCTCACCCTCGCTGTCCGCCCAAGTTTCTCAACCCAGCCCAGACATCCACTGATCTAACAGTGCCAGCCGCCAGGTGGCTAATGCGTCTAGAGTGGAGAAGAAGTAGCAGCATCAGTCAGATAGAATGGAATATCTTACTGCTGCATTGGATACGAGTCATGTGACATCACTTTTTTTTTGGACAAGTGTATTCGCTACGTAGCAACTGACAGAGCTAGCTCTACGTAACACACTAAGGCGAACGCCTAGGCGGCCGGTCCGAGGAAAAATGCTCTTACGCACGCCCTGTTTTCACAGGGGGTGTGGGGCTCCGTACACTGCCTGGTGTCCCTGGTCAACAGGGGGCCTCGGCAGCTTAATACCCACTAAAACCTCAAGGTTTGTGGTCCAACCCTGTGGAAGGGTTTCGGGGTTAGCGATGAGGGGTGTCCAGATGTGGAGGACTTTCGTCTTAGTGTCTGGTTTCTGGTTTGTTCTCGCTAGTCTGCGATCGATGTCCAAACGGGCTGTTATCGCGTTTCTCCACTGTGTGGTGACTGCTGCGTGTCACAGTGTGTGTGTGTGTGTGTGTGTGTGTGTGTGTGTGGAATCATTGATCACGCGGCTGCATCTGAGTGTCCATAGTGGTAAGCGGATTCAGAAATCAGGATACGTTTCAAACGGGCTATACCGTTCTGCCTTGAGTGTGGCACGTTTCGTTCGTGCATTGTAGGGGCAAGGTTGCCACATCCTAGTATGAGGCCAAGTGAGGGTTCTGGATCCAATTCGTGGTTGGCTCTAGCCAAGCGTTTTTGACATGACTCCAGACAGTTGATGTTTCGTCTGAAGCACATTCTGTTAGTATGTGTTCGAGTGATTCCGTAGTATCTCTACAGTGTGGGCAGATTGCCCTCATCTCGTAGTTCTTGATGTTCGCCCAGAAATCTTCGACACGGAGGGATCCAGTCATTGCGCGGTAGAGGAAGTTTTAGATGGGGCGGCGGATGTCAGCGTGGCGTATATTTTTCCATATTGTTGCGTCGGTTTCGAGGTGGTGTGTAGTTTCTTGTATGGCGTAGCGAGTGATGTCGAGGTGGATGAGTGTGTTTCTGGTGTACTCGGTAGTTTGTTTTTGGTGGATCGCGGCGTAGGCTACTCTTTGGTTAATTGTCATTAGTTTTACTCCGGGGAGACGGAGATTCTCGGGTACGTTGTTGTTTACTACATCTACTTGGTCTTTCTGTGCGCCTTGGTTTGCGAGTTCATCTGCTTGCTCGTTCCCAAGTGTTCTTGCGTGGCCTTTCACCCATTTAAAGTTTGTGGGGGCCGCGCGTCGTCGTACTAGTTGGTAAGCTGCAACTTGGAACCATTCGGCGTTGTGGATGCCTACCCATCCGACATCTTCCCAGCTGCTTAGGTGTTTGGTGAGGCCGTCGACATCGCATTTTTCCCACTCGAAGCTGTGGAAGTTTCTGTGGTTTCTAAGTTCTATTTCTGGCGACACCACTACAGCGTCTCACCCAGATTCTGGTATGTAGCTACTATAGCTGGCTCAAAATAAAATAGTGTGATATTCAATTGGAACGGAAGCTTACACTTTGCGCCTGGTCCTTGGCGACTAGATAGGCCCTGGGGCCTGGCGCGGCAAGCTCATGTTCTAAGGGGTCAGTATCATGACACGTTGCTTGATGGATCTTAGACGCCTCCGATAAGTAATCGGATTTTGTGCGCACTTGCAGCGTGCTCCCTCCCCGACCCCTGGCGGTAATCTGCAATCTAACTGCCAAAATGAAACAAGCCTCCAGCTGGTTGCTGTGTGGTTTACGTCCACAGCATGCTGATCCGAGTGGAAGAATTATGTTATTTGGCATCCTGAAGGCCGCACTTCTGCACAACGTACTAGTAATACCATAATACGATGGTATCCAGCCGTATGTATCACGCCATCCGATGTCACAAGCTTTTTGTGCTACTACGCCGCGGCGTACGGCGACAATATCAAGTTCTACTCTATCATCGTGACGATAATAGAATAGAACCTTTCTCTTCGGCCACCGGTGGCAATTGAATGTCCGAAGAGAACGGTATACATTCGCGACGCGTGTTGTTTATTTTCCCACGCTACACACAGCCCCTACTCTTCTCCGACCGCTGCTTTTAGAATATATTTGGTATTTGGTTCGCACCGGCGATTCTTTGACTTCCCACTTGAAACGTGCTGGGTTATTGTTATTTTGATCGGTGAGCACTTATCTGACCATAAGAGCGCTAGCATGCCCTGCAGGCAGAAGTACTCCGCAAAACTTCCACAACCTCGTTAAACTAATTGGTGCGCCCTCGTCCGAACTTGTACATTATTTGCAGCTGATACGCATTCAGTAACTCGGTTTCCTCGTCCAACGCGCTATTTCCCACCACTGTATTTTCAACACTCGTCGGAAGGCTAACGGCTGCAAAGGTCACTCTCACTTCTTACTGCAGTTTACCAACCTAACAATTATATTAGCATGCCTACCAATGTCGTCCTCTTCGGGGAAGCAGGCATCGGCAAAAGTTCAGTTATCAATCTGCTTGCGGGCAGAGAGATTTTCAAGACGTCCACTGATGCCCGTGGATGTACCATGGAATCACAATGGTATACGTTCGAAGTGGCAGGAAAAACATTCAACATCTGGGAAACCCCTGGTTTAGGAGAGCCCAGCTTCGCCGTCCCCAGTCACCTTAGCGACATTGGGAAGATGTACATGCTCATACAGCAGATCGAGCAGCAAGGCGGACTCAGCCTTCTCTTATTCTGCATATCCGGGCGTTCGCGGATTACTCAAAGTATGCTACGCATCTATCAATTGTTCTTTGAAGTGCTATGTGAGGAACGGGTTCCGATTGCAGCTGTCGTGACGCGCCTGGAGGGTGAAGAAAGGATGGAGGAGTGGTGGCTTAGAAACGAGGGGCACGTCACGCGATGTGGGTTTAGCTTCAGTGGGCACGCGTGCGTCACCGGACTTCCGCGGCACCAGAAGGCAGCGGAGGGCCGAGCTGCTCTTGAATCACTCTTACTGCGTTATGATCTCAGAGACCAGATGTCTCCCACTTCCGATTGGTTTTCTGGTTTCTTGGAGAGGCTTTCCATCATCCCTGGACCAGAATCATCGAAGGATGAGCGCTTTAACCTGAAAACGTTGGAGCGAATGCTACGCGATCATTGTATGATGAACAGTGCGGATGCGCGGCGACTCGCAGAATGCCTCATTCACCCTCGCACGAATACGCTGGATAATGTTGCCACCGATCGGCGTACAGAGAGCCTTACTCGCACGCCACCCCTACTGAGTGAGCGCTCAGCGTCTTGGCCACTTCTTGACTGGCCCCCCCCGCCACCCTGCTATTCTGTAATATCAGGTTCGGTCGATTGGTTTAGGAACATACTTGGCTTGGCGTTCCCATTATATGCTGATGATATTGTGGTATTGTAGGCCTCCAAAGACTATTTTCTGGATTCATTCTTGACTAACTTGTATCGTATAGTTTGATTGGCCCTTCTGGGAGTGAAAAGAGTGCAGTAATACCTTCGTTCTTTTAATTTTATACTGGCTTAGATGCGCCTGCAGTTCATGTATGCGGTGGCACAAACTCACAACGTTGTCAATATTAGACCAACCATTCGACCCTCCACGAAGAAGGTGCAGGCGGTCAGATGCAAGCTTACACAAGAAGCGCGGAGAGCTTTGAAAGCTGAAGAACAAACGAACGTCGTATTCGTGGATATGCCCTCTTTTTCTGAGGGGCATACGAAAGTGGAGAAAGATATTAATACCTGGTTGAAAAGGTCAAAGTAAGATCTACTTCGTTTATTGAATGCGACCACGGTCAAGACAATGCTTCTACTCAGATCAAAGTCTACTCGTTTCGGAATAATTTACTTGCACCAGATTGAAGTGGACCCCAACACAGATAAATCTCGCATCCAAAAGCAATTGGATACTTTTGCTGGCACTTTTCCGGTGAATTTCATTACTCGGGCCCAGCGATTGCACTGTGTCTTCAGCTGTGCAAGCGGAATCGGGGGAGATAAAATCGGTGATCATCGGGAAAGGTTTCAAAACCAGCTCAGTGAGCTACGCCCAAGGGTCGTGAACGGATGGACGCCGAAGTGGGACACTTCCATCCATCCCGAATTGTTTATGAGGAGTAACACCAGCACGGCTTGGAATGCTGTAGAGGCGCTCTTTTCTTCCTCGTAATATTCAATTCGGGAAGAGTTGACGGCGTTCATGCAGAGCTACGTCGTCAAAGTCTTGCTGAAAGCCCATTTTGACTTCTTTGGCCACAGATTCTTTTTACATCTATGATGATCTTCCGTATTCCTCTTATTCAGTTATATCAAAAAGCATCCAGACTCCTCAGGTTCCTGCGTTGGTAGGTACATTTAGCCCATTGCACTCGTGTAAGCGTGATCACATCTACTATGTCTTTCTATGAAACACCTGTTCATTTACTATGTACCTTGTTGAGGACTTAGCTGAAAAAATCGGCGATGGCCCCACACGGCCTACAAGCAATCCCTACCAATTTATGTAAGTACGCCCTTGCACATACCCTCAAGGCTCCTGCTGCATGCACCTCTCGCTTGCGTTTGCTCTAGCCCTATTAACCGAGCGCACCATGGGGATAGCGTTTGCAGGGAACACGATAGTCGCCTTTCGCTCGCTCTTCCTTCTCGCCTCATGGCTCAAGCGCTTACCGCCTAGGGTCCACCACTGGCGGTCCATCTCCCGTTCTCACCGGTTCCACACTGTGGATAGTAGAATTGCTGAAATTCAGTGGCGGATTCAGTGCATAATGGCCAGAGGTTCATGGGTTACTTATGTGAATTTCATTGGAAAAAAATCCGCTGAAGCGGCATCGATCCACTCTGAAATTCAGTGCATTTTTCCAATGAATGTAATAGACATACACACTCAAATTCATGGTGTTTTTTTTTGTCCGATAACGAATGAAATGTGTACAAAAAACTTATCAGCCCATCTGCACTACACACAACTTGCTGTAGACTGCCCAACTCAGTCACTGCGAGGCGCAGCCGCCGCCAACTGAATTAAAGTGCAGCACAACGGGAATCGAACTCACGACTTACAATACATCGATGCACGCATTACCCGTTACACCACGAGGCCTTTATAGTAAGGGGAAACATAGTATACATAACTACCTCTAGTCCCCAGTCATCGGTGGAGACGGTTTTTTTCTCCTTGTACTGCTCCTCTCGAGCTTTTAGAAATAAATATCATACTTTGTATACTACCAATAACATTACTGGCTTGTGCTACCACATCGTCAACGTGTTTTTCTCCATTACATTGCAGTCGCAGTCCATTGTCTCCTTGTCACATCCACTTCGCCTTGCTGTGTCCATCGTGACACCCACGCACCCTCACCCTTGTTACGTCCTCACCACGTTGCAGTTGTGGTTGGTATCTGGGAGAGGGTGTGAGGTGAGTGAGGTGGTGAGCAAGCGAGGGCATGTGGTGAGCCAGAGGGATGTATCGTCGTTTTAGAAGACTCTTGCTAAAATCCTGATGCCAGCCCATACTAGGTAATCATGTTGCCGAGCATTCCTGACAGATTCGGAGGATCATTTGCACAGATCGGTTGGTCGACCGTTGTC
>JBBPTF010000747.1:0-11569 GCA_038094015.1 Phylloporus cf. gajari
AAAGGCTTTACTCAAGTTTTTGGAATAGATTATGAAGAGACATTCTCTCCTGTGGCATGGTTTGAAACTGTTCATCTAATATTTGCACTAGCTGCTCTCCATGATTGGGAAATGGAAGCACTAGATGTCAAAACAGCTTTTCTCTTCAGAAATTTAGACAAAGAGATGTATATGACTCAGCCAGAAGGATTCATAATAAAGGGCCAGGAATCTAAGGTCTGTCAATTAAATAAAGCCATTTATGGTTTGAAGCAAGCTACACTTCAATGGAACAAGCAGCTAAACTTATCTCTTATCAAGATGGGTTTTAAAAGATGTATCTCAGATTCAGGCATCTATATAAAGCTTATTGGCAAGGATATTATTATCATTATCATTTACATTGACAATGCTCTCTTTTTGGGTAGTAACAGAAAACAAATCCTTGATCACAAAAAGACATTCATGTCTAAATGAGAAAGCCATGATCTTGGAGAAGCCAAAGAATATCTTGGCATGAGAATCACAAGAGATTGCAAAAAGCAAACTTTGATCCTTGACCAATGTGCATATGCTAACAAAGTCATAAAGTGTTTTGGACAAGAGATCTGTAAGGAGACTGAAGTCCCTTTATCAACTGGATATTCATCATGTCCAAAAGATGGACAGGTGAATGTGGTTCTTCAAAGCAAATATCAATCCATAATTGGATCATTGCTTTACATCACACTAGGAACCAGACCTGACCTTGCATATTCAGTTATGAAAATGTCACAATTTTCAGCAAATCCATCAGAAGAACATTTGATGAGAAGTATGCAGATAATCCGATATTTGGCTCACTCTGAAAACTTGTGTATTAAATATACCAGAGAAGGAGACCAAACAGGATTAATCACCTATTCTGACACAGATTGGGCAGGCAACATTGAAACATCCAGATCTACCACTGGATATGCAATGTTTCTAGCTAATGGCATAGTGTCATGGCTGTAAAGAAGACAGAGATGAGTTTGCCTTTCATCAACAGAGGTAGAATATTGTGGCATGACAGAATGTGCCAAACAAATACAATGGATAAGGAATTTGTTTGAAGAACTAAAAATTCCAATCAATCACATACCCTTATATGTTGATAATCAAGGAGCTATTTTTATAGCTTCTAATCCAGTTCAGGAAGGAAGAACAAAATACATTCATATTCCTCAACATTATATTTGCAAAGCTGTAGAATTTGGAGAAGTGGAACTTTTTTATGTTCATTTCAATCAGCAATTTGTAGACATCTTCACAAAGAACTTAGGAAAGATCAAGTTCTTACAGGGACATAACAGTCTTACCCTTACTAAGTTCCCAACATGAACAGTGAGGAGGAGTGTTGAAACTGATACTTATGTAATCAGTCAGATAACAGTCAGCATTGATTAGATGCTAGATCATGCTTATATTCTTGTCTATCTTATCTTTCTAATAAGCATGATTATGAATGATCCTATCTTAACAGATCATTACATTTACTGTATTACACTGCTCATGTTTTGCTATTGGCTATTACTAATAGTACAATAAGAGAGTTTACTGCCATTGGCTACTCTTTGTTCTATGTATATAGAACTACCATACAGATACAAACAACATGTACTGTATATAAAAAGGAGCTCCCACCAGTTGCTCCTCTAACAGAATCTCCATCTCTGTTCTCTTCCTGCACCAGTCTTTATCTACTGTTGCAACTATCTTGTCAACTTGACTATTGCCTCAAGTCTCTGACTAAGTGAGTATTCCCACTTAGCTCATTCCTCTACCATTCAGAGTATATCTCCAAAACATAGATGACATCATCTCCAAGTGACAGAGAAATGAGTGCATTTGGGATCCACTCCACCCATGCATCACCTCTATGGCACAAATATGTTGTTATTGGGACACTGTCTTTCAAGCATGAGATCAAGATGTCCCTGGAATAGAATGTTCAATGCATTGTGGAGAGTGTCACAGGGTTGTCTGTCATGTGGTAGATATCATACAATGGATTGAAATCAGTATCCTTGAGATACACTGTCCTGGAAGTGGCATGTGTGATTGACATGGTGATAAAGGTATGGGTGACCATGGAAGATGGTGTGTTGGTAACTGAGGTTTCAGTGAGTGATATATGTCGGTTGTGGTTACAGGTGGAAAGATGGCACATACACATGGTTTGTTTCCATTTATGATATAATCGATCTGCTTGGTCATTGTTTGTAAATATATAGTGCAAATAGTTCATAAACAATGGTATGCAATAAGTCTTCATCAATTTACAACAAAGGTTTGAGTAGTCTTACAATGGTTTGTAATAGTTTGTAATGAGCACTTTGTAATAGTTCATAATGGAAGGGTTCCAAACAGTTCCTAATAGACAGTTTATATTGAAGCTTGCAATGTGTGTTCATAAATCATAATGAAGGTAGGGATCATGTTCTGGATGTGAGATGTAGACCAATCTGATGGTGTTCTGCATTAGTCTGAAATCTGTGAGGTGATGGTCAATCTGTTGCAGTGATGTTCTCCTTGAAGCTGGTTCATGCAAGCATAAGAAGAAAAATGGATTTCAAATATGTTTTCCTGGTTTTCATATGTCAATAGCTGAGGCCCAGGAATATTGCCTATTGTCACACACTTGATTATGTAACTCGCTAGTGCTATTGCATCGTTATGTTTGAATGACTTGACCAGGCACCTTCACCATCTCTAACTACATATCCTCAACATCAGAATGATGGATCACTTTTTCCCAAATTCAGTCCCATCTACACGTGAGCTCTCTCTCATCAGGCAAATCCTCTACTTCCCTGAGGCTCCTCAAGGCAACTTCTTTTGTGTCAAGGTGATCAACCTGATTTCGAAGACCATGATCAAAGTGTCCATCAAGGTTCCAACTACATACTATAAGCATCTCCACTGGTTCCTCTGGTGTCATTGGGTATTCATGGAGGTCAAACATCAACCTCAGTTGGCTCTAGCCCATGGTTTGCATAGCATGCTGCAATGCTACATCACATTCATGGATATGATGATCAAAGGCCTCCTCATGATGGTGAGGAAGAAGGCAAGGGAGAATGTCACCTTCAGATCGTCCCTCTTTGATCTCTATCTGGTCATTGAATATCACATTGGCAGGCACAAGTATGATGTGGGCAACATGTGGAGAGTGGCTCATCAAGATATCATTCTGGAGTGTGTGAATGTTCAAGAATTAGGTAGATTTTCCTTCCTTCCTTCCATTTCAAGTTAATCCTCACTGTTTCACAGACTGGGAGGAGCACTACCACACCCAGCAAAACCTGGGTTCAAATATTCCTTTGACACCTGTAAGGTTCCTGAGGATGCATGGCAGTCTCTGGCCAACTGTGTTGCACACTATTTCAACTTGACCAATCCAGGAGGTAGAATTGGTAAGCACTGGCTCTTAACACTTTCTATCCTCATTTCCTCATTGACTTGATAGTCACTGGCAACAGGAGAAAAAACCTAGGCCCAGTAGCTGTAACTATGTCATGCCAGAAAAGCAAGGAGACCTCAAAATTGAGGCTGAACATAGGGAACACTGGTCAGTATCTTTGATTATCATTCATTCATGTACTACACAAATGATGTGTTTTATTAGCTGAACTTGTTGTGTCTCAAAAGGTCTCAGAACAAGTCATGTCACAACTGCAAACACAATAGTCAGTGATGCCTGCTCCTGCTCCTGCTCCTGCTGCTTATACTGCTCCTGCTTCCCCTGCTGCCACTACCTCTGCAGCTACTCCTGCTCTTCCTGCCCCCACTGCTGACACCTCCAATCCCAGTCCTGCTCCTGTATCTATCTCCTGCACACTCAAAGCATTGCCATCATCTAGCTGACCTTCCTGCAATGTCTCCCATGCCCCTCCAAGTCCCAAGAACCATCTCATCATGTGTCCCATGTCTCATTCATCCCTCCCACCAGAAATGAGGTGACTTTGACACCATCTGCACCCTGTGGTAATTCAGGCATAAATTCAATCCTCTGGACAGCATGCTGAAGTGATTCACAGGTGAAATCTCTCCAGATCTCCTTGGACAGAATCTCAAGATGATGATGAGCACTATGTCCAGTTAGTGCTGTATAATTTTTGGAGTTGAACTGTATTTCTTAGTTTCAATGAATGGTGTTTTATGTAGCTAAGGTAGAACAATCTGACTTTGTGAGTGGATATGAGGTGAAGCAGGAAGATATGGAAGACATCTGCTGGGATTTCAATGACTGATCTCTTCAAGACCCTGTCAAATCATGGACACCTTCCTCAAGATCATCATCTACATCACCACACAATGAGTTGATATACAGATGTCTGTATGATTTGTCTCAAGAGTCATCTATCAAAAGTTTCAACAATAACAATTCTGAAACCAAGGTGAAGACACAGATGATATTCCTGACTGAGAGAGAGGCTCTCATATTGAAAGTGCAGAAAGCAGTACATCTCCCACATCCTCAAATGACTGTTACACTGAGAGCACATGCACACAGAGAAGACAATCAACCATTTTGTCTTGTAAAGTTCCTCACCCAAAGACTGGCGAGTGGTATATCTTCTACTATGTCTCTCGGAATGGTCTCAACAGAAAGCCAACAGAGGAAAATTCCCCCATCACCTTCAAAGACTATAGGATCTTCCATCCATTGACCACAAATATACAATAAACAACTCTCAATGCTTCCATGAGTGATTTGAGTTCCACTGACAGTTTGAGCGTTGAGTCCTGTGGCAGGAATGTGATCACAGCAGTTGATATAGTGTCTGAGCAATGTCTGGGTTCTTTTGCAACAGAAGGACAAGACACAATCAGTTAGCATATCATCTTTCTTACAAATACATTCTATACACTTCTATTCTCATATTGTTGCATCAGATTTGGCTTTAGTGAGGGATGAACAGATGTACAGGAAGACAGATGAAATGGTGTTCATGGTTGAAAACATACACCTCCAGTGCAAAACTTGATTCTGCCCTATTCTGATCTGACATGTATGTATTTGCTTTCAGGGGTTCTTGACAACAGTCAATGTCAATGTCAGTTCAGATGGGGGAATTTATCACCCCCAAAAGACCTGGTCAGTTGACCATGGTGCTACACAGTCAAACATGAGGTGAGCAATACTTTCCTTTCAGAATCATGCTCATGCTCATTGCCTGAATAAACAGGTGCTTCATCCAGCCAACCATCCTGAGAGTGCTTGATGGATATTGGCATATGAGACCAAAAGAAAAAGAGGACACATGAAGACAAGCAGATCTACACTGTGACAGTAATGGAGAGATCAAACCCCAGATCTGAGCATAGATGTGATATGATCACACTCACAATCAGCCCTCAAAAGGCAATTGCAAAGCATGATCAAAGTTCAACCTCTGGGGCTGCTAACATCAGTGGATCTTCTTTGACCCCCTCTGCTGTCAACCCTTTCACTGTTGTGTGGAATGCTTTACAGGAGGTGAATAAATAAAAAATGAAATCATGATTATCTTCCAAGAACAATTTGCAGAGGCTGCTGACATATGTTCACAATTTGGTGGCCTATTGCAGCACCATTGACAGTCTTTTGCAGATGAATCCCAAGGTATGATATTTTGTTTCAATACCTGACTACTGAACCATGTCTAAGGTGGTGAACACCTTTGAAATGATCAAGACACTTTTGGCACACAATGAGGCCAGTATTCCAAGTTGGTCAGATACAATGCAGAATGATGTGAGTGGATCTGAGATCATGTTCATTAATCTTGAGCAACCATTCAGGTGTCCATAAGTCATGATATTTCTGTGATAGCACAATATTTGAAATCACTTAAATCACACAATGTCACAGTGGAGGAGACCTTGAAGAAAGCTTTTGTTAAGCTGGGTACCATGGCAAAGGGTGGTAGAACATGACTTCTGTATCTACTACCATATGTGGGGAAAGGTTTCATGTGACTGTGGACAATATGATTGCATGTCTATGTATCCAACTTAAACAGTCATGTTGGGTAATGGTATTCCTTCCCAGCCTGTTGACAGCACCCCAGAAACCAGTGTCTTGTTTGATGACCTCATAGATATGCTCTGTGATGCCCCTCCATCATCTCCACCACCTTGCTCCATCACCACCTCCAAAATCACTCCAGACATCACTGTCTCATTTGACAATCTTATAGATGCATACTGTGACACCACATCACCCTCCTTGTCTCCCCAGTCACCTCCATCAGTGTCCCTTTCACCTTCATCTCATGCCTCCATAGTATCTTCCTTCAACAACTTGATCCATTCACTTAGCAATCTACCAATACAAGATGACAACAACAACAACAAAGATGGTCAGGTTTCATCATCCTATGATGATATAGTCAGACATTACTCTGACATGTATGAATCTATGGTTGATTCCAATTACAGCTCTGGTCTGAACTCAAGACTATAGTCTTCATCTTCATCTAGTCTGAATGTCTCTTTTGATGAACTCTTGGCTAGCTTCTCAAAGCCAATGCTCTATGAGAGTGATGAAGCCAATAAACAAGGTAAGACTCTCATTTGGGTGAAGCTAGGTGTAACAATGTTACAGAAGACATGATCCCTCGCCTGAAATGAAAGTATGAGGAAGATGAAACAGGTTCTCTGTGTTCTTATCATGAAGAGGTGGACATGCAAGTTGTGAGGAAACCAAGAGGGAGACCCCCTAAGCAAAGACAAATAGGAATTCAGAGAAATAAGGATAATTATTGTGGTAACCAGGATCAGAGAAAGGATCACCATCAACTTCATCCTACTCTACCAGATGGGAATTCTGTTTCTCTGAAGCAGAGGAGCAGAGGACCACAGAAGAAACCACCACTGGTTGCTGATTCTAGGAAAGAAAGAGACAGTATGCTCACATCTCACCAAGGAAAAGTGATATTCATCAATTGCATCCTACTCTCCCAGATGAGGTGTCTGATGCTCTGAAAAGAGGAAGAGGAAGGCCATCAAAAGAACTGAATCAGGCCACAGATTCTAAGCAGGAGGGAGAAGGTGTGTTCATCATTCACTAATGTTTGGTTAATCTTATATCATTCAAACACTGCAGTTAGTACTATAAAAAGGCCAAGGGGAAGGCCATATAAGTGTATGAGAGTCTTGAAGAAGATGACCATCAGTAATTGTCTTCAGAAGGGTAAGTGAACAGCATTTATACATACATAAGAGACTGTACATACTGAAACAGCAGAATCACCAACTTCACATCAAAATGGAGGAGGGCTAAATGAACTTGAAGAGCCTTTGAAAGATGGTGCTCAACAAGAACTTCCTGAGAATGAAGAATCACCAACATGTCCATTTCTACACAACCTTGGTTGTTGACCATCATCATTGTCATTGCCTTGGGAACAGAAGATCAACACAGATGTTCCACCTCTTCCAGCCAAGATATCAGCACACCAAACAGCTGGTAAGATTGGCCACTATGATCGTCATTCCTTGTATTTAAACTGTAATGTGCAGCCATGGTGCTTTCTGCTGCCATACTGTGGCATTCTGCATACCTTGATCTCCCATCACTAGACAACAAAGTCTGGATTGAGAGTACAGTGGCAGACTTTTATCTTGCTTCCATTTGGCATAACATGCTTGGAAACACACTCTGTCACTTTGTTATAGTTTTCTGTGATAGCTGCAATCTTCAAGTCTCTGATCAAAACATGGAGTAATATAGGAAGACTCATCATGTGCCTTTCAATCAATCATGTCCCCTGGCACCTGTGTCATTTCTTATTCATGATCCTCAGACAGCCCATTTCTTTGCTGTCATATTTGATTATATAGCATGCACTGCATATGTGCTTGGAAGAAAGCTCAGCAATGATAATCCTGAATATGATCCTGAATGGACTGCATGGGGGGGCCTAGAGTATTGGAGGATGATTGCAAATCTTCATCTGTGGAATGTCAGCAACCCTAACCTCATTCTAGTGATGGTCAGAGACTGGCTTCAAAATGGCTATGACTGTGGACCCATGTCTTGTGCAATCATTAGGAAGTACATGGAGGAAGGGAGAGAAGAGACCTGGGAGCATGTGTCAAGCATACTCATAGGAACTTGCCCTCCAATTCCCTGTGGCCACATTCTCAGATTGAACATGCTGGCATATGTGCGGTAATGATGCATGATCAGCTTCAATGACTACAGACAATTCTCTGCTTAGTGACCAGTTGACTGAGATTACATGAAATTGAATGACAATGCCGTCCTACAAATGCAAGGTGGTGGTGACCATGAACAGGATGACTGCTTGCTTTACTCTTTGATGCTAGCAAGCAACTCTTGCATGGAATGTCATAATTCCAACACTCAATGATCCTCTTCTATCATAGCCAGATCTCTACAGAAGAAAGGGCATGACAATGATGATACTGTCTCAGATGAACATGAAGACTCAGATGACAAAGTTTCTATTGACATGTCACAGTGTGGGAATGGATTAGCATCCTTGATAAAGAGTCATAGGATCCTTTATGGAGCTCATCCTCATTGATCTCTCAACTCTGTAACTAGGATCATGCACACTGCCAGGACTTCAAGGAAAGAGGGAGAGAAGAATGCTGATTTACATGAGCAAGAGGAATGTCTTCAGGGGCAACTATCTACTGCAGCCAGAACATCATGAAAGAAGGTCAATGACTTGAGTCTGGGAACTATCTGACCATTTTCAAGGATTTCCACTGCTGTTGTTCTGGAGATTCACGAAAGACATAAGTTCATATGTCATGACAATGACTACAATGATTACAACAAGGGCCCTATGCTTGATATGCTCCAACAACCATTCTGACCCATCCTTATCAACAAATGGTGATGGAACCAGCATGGATCATGTGGCATGATCATGGCTTTCACCTTCTCACTGACTCCTTCCAAATGTTCTATCTGTCATTGCCTGTTTGTATCATGGATCACATCATGACTGTTGGAGCAGTGGAACCTGATGTTCCATCCAACATCAATCCTGTGAGTGGGCATTGACTGTGAGTGTCAGTTTGACTAATGTTCAGTTAGAACAACAAACATTATGAGATGATAAGTGCAAGTGAAATGTTAGCTTTTGCACACAGTCCCCCTCATGTCAATCAGCTACATCCATATGGCACAGACTTGTTTGTACAAGGTCATGTGCCTGTATTCAGGGAAGGAAAGAAACATCTTCAAGTTGATCTCAAACGTGATGGATTGGAGTTTACTGTGGATGACATCCAGATTTCCATTGACATAGACAGCATCATCTGAGTCACCAGGAAGCTTGTCTGCAGCAACAGCATCAGGGTTCATCTGACTCCAATTTACAATGGAAAGCCAGGGATATACAGGCACAATCTTGTCTATGTGGAAATTCTAATTCCTCAATCAAAGGATGATTGTAATGTGCTTGGATGTCGAACTGAATGGCTGTCCAAATACTTTCCCCTCAATTCCATACCTCACACTGTCATCAGACAGCTTGCATCCTCCATTGGACATATTCTGAAAGTTTACATCTGTTTTCCATGGATGATTCACTGTAGCCCTTACAAAGGATGCAGGATGATGATAATGCCAAAGGGTGTGTTGGAGCCCTTTTATGAGGAGGTCTTCCTTCCTGCCATCTATGGATCCTGCATGGAAAGCAGTGCTTCATACTATTTCAAGTCATTGGAGGAGGCCAGATATAAGGAAAGGGGATCTTTCAGAGCTAGAAAAACACTTCCCATTCCCAATGATGCATTTCTGGACATACAGGAGCGAATGGAAGAGTTGATTGAGGAAGAGGACACATTGTTGATGTATGGCTCATTCTTCTTTGTGATTGAAGGAAAGGGCATCAGGCTGCTGACCAAAGATGGTCAAGGCATTCATAAGTCTCTAGAGGAAGCACTCAGGAAGAACCTGTCTTGCCTCAGTTGGGACCATATGCTGGACCATCACAAAGGAGAGCTCATGGTCAACATAGGTATTGGATTCACTCCAATAACAATGGCCAAGCCTGTTGTGGGGCTGTGGTGACTAAAAAAGCTTGAGGAATCATATGTAGCTGCTGGATTCAATGTGGGAACTGCACACCTTCATTCCACCCTGCATGACTATGGTGCATTACAAGTAGAGATGCCATTGGATTGTGCACTTCACACCCATGTCACGTTCAGAAACACATACAATCTCTACTATGAAGTGGTCAGACTGAATAGAAGAAGGAAAGAGATGTTTGTGGACAGCAATGCCTAGAATGTGAGCAAAGAATATGAGAAGGAATATCAAGCCATGGTCAAGATATTCTGAAAGGTGAAGACAAACACCTATGGTGTCAGAGATGAGTATCAGATGAGTGGACAGGCTGTCCAGGTGTTGTTGAGAGACATAATTACTCAGATGAGAGGTGAAGGATGTCTGTCAATGTGAACTGATAAGAACTCTGTGAAGTCAAGAAGATATATGGACTGTAGCTTCCATTGCGAGTCTGGTTTGAATTCCTGGCATGAAGGGTGGAGGAAATACACAGGTGTCAGATCCAACTGAGGAGTTTAAATCCTCCCAATCTTGGGATCATCACAGGCATTCTGAATCACATGTTGTGTTGCACAACATCCACACCTATCATGTATGACTTTCATATAAGGGAATCTTTGGTGCTTCTGGAACTTCACAATGTGGTGGAGAGATCTGAGATGTTTTTCATCTATGATCTGGATTTGGATGATGTCATATGTTGCTTGGACAGAGTTCAAGAGAGCAATGACTTTCATGTTCTGGTTCTCATGGGTCTCACATCAAAAGCACAGCAGGACAAGGCTCTGTCTACATGACAAATGGGTCTGCTGTGGGATTCTGATCAAACAGCATTGTTTCCTATAGGACCTTGCTCTATCTGGAACCAGCTAAAAAATGCAATCTTGACAAACCCAGCAGTGATGATGAAGGATTGGGAAATGCCAAGACAGCTGCAAGATATTCCTATGATGGTGGCAAACCTGTTCTGCTAATTTATGAGACAGGTCTGGATGATGGTAGGACAAAATGTGTTGAAGGGCATTGATCCAGCTCCTGTGACCTTGGTAGATGCTATGAAATGCTGGACAGTTGCGATCATTGATGAGACACTGATGCATATGACATTTAAAGCATGCAATACAGGGCTAGAGAGTGACAGAAGTCTACCTGGATGTCAAGGACATTGATTGACATCCTTCAGTACTAGGATGTCTATCTATTTTCCAAGTTAATCCATGGAGTCATCTCCTCAAAAAGACTCTGATTGGTTGGTCTTCTGGAGTGAGTCTGGCTATATTGTGGGCTATCACAGACAGCTAGAAGATGCTTCCTAGACAGATGAGTTTTACTTGATAGACACTCTGCAAAACATTTTCTTGCACCTGCAGTGTCTTCCAGAGAGTCAAAGAGTGACAAAGTGATAAAGTACTGAGGGCGACTAGCCAAGCTTGGGACCAACTCAGGACGACTCTGCAGTCCACTGTGAGTAACCAAGAATGATATTAGAGGTGTAGGACGAAGATACAGTACCTGGAGTCCACTGTG
>JBBPTF010000748.1:0-11562 GCA_038094015.1 Phylloporus cf. gajari
ATCAGACATTCTATATTGGTCAGCTTATCTTTCTTATCTTTAATGTCATCATGATTTCTCATTCATTACTCATCCTTATCATGATGACTGATATGTTATTACTCATGCTGACTGATACTGACACTGCTCCTGTTATACTATTGGCTAGTACTTTTAGTACAATAAGTGTTCTTAATGCTATTGGCTCAGATAAGAGCCTTTACTGCCATTGGCCACTATTGTTCTATCTATTTAAAACTACTATACACAAGTACAAACAAACCTGTACTGTATATAAGAAGGAGCTCCCCACACATACACTCCTCTAACAGAATCTCCATCCTCTGTTCTCTTGTACTGTCTGATGTTTATATTAAGCATTACTACTACCTGCAACACTTGGCTACCACCTACACTGTGCCTACCTAGTGAGTAACTCCTACTAGAGTTCACCCGGTGACCTTCAGAGTCTATGACTTCAAAACTTACAGTACCACCCACATTGTATCTACATTCTTCATTCAGCTCAACTCCAAATTCCTAGTCAAGCAGAAGACTGTGTGAATTGTCACCATCTAGGTCTTCTATCATACTGTTATTGAGGCTACAATTGTAGTGCAGAATGTTCTTTTTAGCAGATTGTTCCATCACTATCCATTCAACAGCACATTTAGTTCACAAGTCACCAAAGTTAAAGATCTCAAACCTCTGAGAATATCCTAAAAGAACAAAACAAGTTCTTTTTTCAATTTGAACATGATTATATGTTGGGTGTGGGGAGTCATAACTATATGTAAGTGGACTTGGTAAAATTTCATGTTTTTCTGCAATTTTTCCTCTTGGTATCTGTCTGTGCTGTCAATTACATCCTCAGGCTCTGACTCCACAAGGATGAACCAGAAACCTTGCAGCTTGAGCACACCGTCAATATGATGGAGGTGCTTCATCATATTGACTTCATTAAGGACATCTTGAGTAGAGGAAATGTGAACCCAGTAATCTTTAATCATGTAGTAGACCACCCCTTTGTGCACAAGATAACAAACCATACCCCTACCCAAAAACCTGGGACTTGAAAACAAGATCTGGATGAGGTCAAACCATTCATCACCAACTTGCATCCTTCCAATCAGTTGAGCATTCTCTGGGGAAACAGGAATGGATGAAAATGGATCCAGTGCATCTGGAGGCCCAGATGCTTCAGCAGTTTTAGGTGGAGCAGGGGGGAGTAGTAGGCTACAGATGTGTGCAGGTGCAGGCTTGATCTCCATGGTTAGGTCAAAGCTGATGTAATTATGGTAACTGAACAAAATGGCACAAAGAATGTAAACGAGACAGTCAGGATACTGATGGATGTTAAAGGGCACTGAGATGATACCACCAGAGCAATTGTAAAAGTACAGGCAGAGCTCCTTGGTAGCACAGATTGATAGCCCTAGAACAAATTGTCTTCAAGACTGCTCAAGAAACTTAAGGTACACTTTTGAATCTATCATCTTTCCCAGGCATTTTGCTGGCTGATATACTTCTTTTGTGTACTCGCTGATCACCTTGGGACTCTGCCAAGTGACCTTGTCGAGTGTATTGACCACTTCTTTGACAAGGAGCACCTACTGAACCTGGGATAGGTTTGTTGCACCAATTGGACACCCAGTGACATCTATAGGAACCTATACAAGGTGTGAACAATTGGATGGTGCTCGTAACTGTGTTGAAAAATGCAGTGAGACATTGCTCATTTATCAAGGTAGACCTTGTAGTTGATACTAATGTAGGATCAGATGCAGTTTTAAATGGTCATTGCCAATGCTTCATGATGAGATCATAAAGTTGCCAGTGATCTGGGTGCTGGCTGGTTGAAAGGACACTGTAGACATCATTGAGGATTTGTTGCCATGAGATGGTGAGTGACTGTACACAAAAATCCACTGACAAAGCTGACTGAATTTGTGTGGCAAATGGTCAGAGGATGATATCTGCTGTATATCCAAGTGGAACTGCCGGGGAGGATTGACTCTCATAGATGATTGTACCTTTGAGCTTGTAGGCAGTAAAAGAGTCCATTGAGGTGACTGTTCTGCTGTCTTTGGGGAGAAGGTATAATCCAAATGGTTTGTATATTCCATCTATTGTTGAACATTTGATGTTTTTAGTCCATGGCAGCATGGTTTGTTGAGTTGTTTCTGAAACCAACAAACCCTTGAGAGCACTGACAAGTATGCATATGAACGCTGCCTTGGTATAGTACATAAATGGAAGGTTGACAGCTAATATCCCCACTCTAATATAAACAACTATATTTGAGAAAGACAGAAATGTGTATCCTTGTTGAAGTATTTGTTGAAATAAAACTCAACAGAGTGTTTAAAGGAATTGTATACAGTTAAATGAGAGTCTGCAGATTCACCATAGCATGGAATAAGGTGGGAAAATGCCTGCACTTGACTGAGTGAGACGATATGGCCAATGCACTGGCCATTCACTCTCTTAGCACATTTGAGGATCTTGAGTTGTGATGAAGCATCCTCACCAATTATATTGAAGTGTTGAACATAAACCAAGAACTTATCCTCCCAAGGCCACTGAACATTTGCCTCTCCTAATGGATGGATAATGTACTGTAACTGGCGTACAATATGCCCTGAATAGCAGTCACAGTTAGTTTTGCCTGCACATATAGAAGTTGAAACTTACATACCATTCAGCCCATCTCAAGGCCACTTGGCACATACATCAATACTCACAAAAGCAGCGTCGTACCATCCACAAGTCCATATGTCGTCAGGAGAGAATACAAAAAGAGTTTGAGTGGGACATATATTGTGCAGATCATGGAATGGCTGATTTTGTAGACAAACCTTGACCCAAACTTGCAGGTCACTGAACAGTAGTGCTAAGTTGTGGCTGCTATGCCGCTGTCCTCCAATGGGGTGAATGAATGGTTGACAGTGTGCTTTCTCACAAGCCAGATAGTCAGTGAGGACAGGTCACAGATCTGGAAGACTGAAATGTTCAGCTGTCTCATTAATGCTAATACACTTTATTGCAGGATTGTAGGAGAGATTTGTGGCTGTATATCCAATGTGAAACATACAGAGGGGAAAGGGGACAGTTGTTGGGTCTATTGCACAGAGACAGATGGATTTGGTAAAGTAGTTGGTGGGGGGCATGCCAAGGACATGGAGGAAGTGGGACCATAGAGTTTGTCTTTGAGGTTGTCTTTGTCATCATCATCCCTATTCCCCTTGTTGTCACTGCAGTCATCAGGTTTGGCAGGATCTTGGGAAGGAGTACAAAGTTTCAGTAGTTCATTTTCCTTTATGGATATCACAAGTTTGAATGTCTGGCATTTTTCAGCTTGACCCAGAGACTGACATATCTGAGGCGAATAGTTATTGTTGTTCATAGAGTGGATGGGTGTCTTAATCTCAGACATGTGAGTGTGATCAGTAATATCTGCTGTCTATTGAATACAGACCCCAAGTCATTTAATGCTCAGGACAAAACTTTGCATTAGCTCAAGCTTCGGGATCTACCAATTATTGATGGGTCTGTTATCTTTTCCATACTATGCTCCACAGTCAAGAATGGACTGCTTGTGTGCATGGAATGTGTCCAGTGCAGAAGAGATGAGTCGAAGCTTATCATCATCAATATGATGAGCTTGAACACAGTACTGAAAGTCCATTAAGACACAAATAGCAATCACAAATTCTGAAGGAGTGGCATTGGCAATGATCCCAACAATATATTGTTGAATATCATGGTATACACATCCAGTAACCTGCTTCAGTTTGGAGATTCTGTTCTTGAAATGGCAGAGGCCCAAGGTAGACTGTAAAACTGAGAATTGGAAGTCAACCTTGGATGTGCCAACCACCACCAGACACCATTTGCCATTGTGATCCCAGAACCTCTTATGGATTTCATAGAGTATTTCAGGGGTAAGGAAGATGCTTGGACATGACAGTGGAAAATCTCAAAAAAAAAGGTAGTAGACACCATTCAGATGGAAGTGTTGCGCCTTGTAAAAGAAAGCTTACAGGTCAGAGGGATTGGCTTTGCTTTCACTACCCAAAGTCATATGAGAGTCATTGAGCAAGTCTGTGGTTCATGGTGAAGTGGGTTGTCAAACTGCTTGAATGTCGCCATAGTGACTGGAGACATCTTACTGCTAACACCTGAAAGCATAGCAGCTTTGGGTGTGTCCATGATATAACTGGCAATCAGCATGAAGCAGTATCATACATCTCCAACTGGGTCCAGTAGCATGACTCCATGCTTAGCAGCTTTCTTGAGCAGACTAAGAATGGTATTCAAGTATTGGTGAACTAGTCTGACTTCTAGGACACCTTGCAAGCACTTGTTCTGGTGAGTGAAAGTAGGGACAAGCAAAAGAGCAGTAAGGATAAATGAGTTTGAAGATAGCTTGAGGTGTTTGAACATCTTGATGTTTGTGAGACTGATAAGCAGTGGGTGGGCAACTCTACCACCACACAACATTGTAATATTAGTCTTGTTGGAGGAGAGAACAATGCCTAGGAGTGTCACACTAGTGGGAAGTTTGAACTGAATATAATCAGTACAATGTACACACAATTGACAGAAAATCATACCTGCATGTTCTATGCCTCATCACCCATCATCCATTCTGTATAGACATGGCACTGTCGATCAAGAGACTTGTATATACATTGTGGGACCCAGTCCAGGTAATTGCAGAATGAAGGGTGATGTAGAAGCCACACAACACACTCCAAGGTGTCATGCCAGTAGAGATATATGGGCTGTTTGGTGGGGTGGCTGGGTTTCAGCTCCATCACTCGCCAGGCCAGGTCTCCAGGAAGGAGCTCAGCTCTCCCATACAAGTCCTTCCCAGTAGCGAATGACAGCTGAAGCATTCTCACCTGTCTATTAATTAGTGCTCCCATTGAGATTGAGAATACAAGAGAACATACTAATGACAATTTTAGAAAATTGTCAATTGCCTTCAAGCTCAATCCTGAATGAAGTAGCCATGACACTAGTTCCCATTCTTCACAGAATGTGAAAGGGTAATAGAGATTAGTGGTGTGATATTGGCTGAAGTGATCTGCATTGAAGTCATCCATATAGGTGGATCTGGTGGAGTATACCTGCTCTGTATCTGGAAACATCTCCACCTGCAGCCCTGTTTCTGGTAGTGGGGGATTGGATTCAAAATGATGATTGTTGAAGTCAAGCTTGAAGTCCATGTGCATCAGTAAATCACTTTTGCACTATATAGACCTGTACAGTACTGTCCAGACTAGTCCTCTTATCCATAGCTCCCCAGAAAAAATAGGGGTAATCTAACTTGACAATTTTAGTATTGATTGATGCTGAAATTTTTATGAGCCAATCTTTATATAATATCAAGCTACTTCACAATTTTTTAAAGTCATATGTTCATATATGGTGGTGTGGCATGTAATGCAAAATGTGGGAAAAAAGGTGATTTACTGATGTGGTCATCTGGGACCATTGAAGAATGTGATTCTACAGAGGTGTGAAGAGGGTCAGGCAGTTCTGGGATGTCGAGAGCACCATGCAGTGAAATAAGATTGTTGATCCAGGTATTGTAGCCTGAGGAAGGCTGGCTCATGTGGTTTGCAATGGCAATATGGTCCTTGAAACCACCCTTGCTGCAACTAGGACAGTAGAACATAGTATCAATCATCTGAGTCAAAAATTATTGCAGTAATTTGGTGGTGGTTGAAGAAATTCACACACATCTTGTATCCCCCCATGTTGCCTGTTGATTTTTTACTGTCTGCTAATGTGCACTTTTCTGCATTGTTCCTAATGGGGGGCAGGAGCAGTCATTCAGAGCCCAAATCAAGTCTCTGGGACAAAATCCATGGGATTATATGTTCTTCTGTGTGCTGTCATTTCTTACTGAGTGGATTGATGTTGACACTTATACTACAGCATGACACACCGCATGGTGATGACGAGGCACTTCTAGTGCTTGATGTGGCCTGTGAAAAAAGGGAGGTCTACTGAGTCAAGCAGGCTCTAGCTGAGTCACTTGCTAATCAATATGAGACAATCACCAAATTTTATCAGGTGGTGGCACAGAGCACATGAGAGGCAATCCATCGATTGGAAGATGATGTTGGGTCAATCTGGGTAGCAATGAAGCACCATGGATTAGTGAAACCCACTCAAACTGGGAGGCATGAAACTCATTATAGCTTGGATAGTACATTAGCACTTAACTACCTAATTTGTAGCTTGACTCATACATTTTGCTCTAGGTACAATTACTTTGCAAGATATAAGCTTTGGTCAACTTGCAGGTTCTGTGTTAATTCACCTGGACTAACAACACTGCATGCTATGTTCAGTGTCTACTTCGGCATGCCTTCCTTTGTATATGTATTCCTGCTACTCACTGTTGTATGCTTCATATGTATGGCAATATGGTATAAGATGTATGTGGTGTCCTCCTTTAGGAGACAAGTCTTCTCACATTCAAAATGTGGTGTGCCTGAACTTGGAAATGACTTATGTGATTGGTCACAGCATGACACTTGTCACGCCAACAGTTGCTCTTGCTCTTGACATTGAGTAGGCAGCAAATGACAATGGCAATGAAGAATGTTGACCAAAAAGCCTAAACAAGTCCCCATGACAGAAGAACTAGCAGAGTGTGGCCATACACATGACACATTGTGCAACAATGCCAGGGCATCAGCAATAGTTGATGAGGGCAAACGGCTGGACATAAAATGTCTGCCAAACACACTCATCAAGTGTCTTAGGCCACCAGTCATTGTTGACAATGAAGTTGAACGAGCAGGATAGGCAAGACAGCAGACTCAGGCCATCTGCACAAAAGTGTGGTCTGGACTATGGCAGTGATGACAAAGATGTTGAGGGAAACCCCCAAATGCCTGGAATGAGATGGAGCATGGCCAGGACAGTTGTATTGTGCCCAATGAGGTGGCTATAGAACTGCATGTGTGTGTAAGCGACCACCAATGCTAGATGAAGAACTTGATCAGCAACCACCACTACTAAACAGCGACATACCTAGGGCATCACCACACTTGTGGGCACCTCACAAACCATCTGATGGGTCCTCAAAAGTTTGAAATGATGGCATACACACTGAGCACAAGGGGGAGTATACTAATCACACAAACTTCAAAACTGCACACTCCAGTGTTAGTGTGGGAGCATCTAGGCACTATGACAGCATCATATACAGTTGAAACAAGCTATCTGAAGCAGCAAAAAGAGTCAGCGTACCTCTAGAATGCTTAGTCAAGATGTATGTACCATGGTCAAACAATCTGCAATGAACATTGAAGTGGACGCATTAGGGGCATCAACACACAACGAGGATGGTTGAGAGGTATTGAAGAAGCCGCTAGAAATGCCAGATCACATCAGTAAGTGGCCATAATGAGAAGAAAGAGGACACTCATTATATGAGACCTAACTCAACCAAATTACAACAGGTTGCAAAGCAGATGCATCAGGAGCTGCGGACAGCATCAGTGATGTTAGAAAATGTCTAAATGACCTTCAGAATGCATTAGAATGGTTCAGCAGATGACTTGTATATATGATGTCTCCTTTGACAATTCAAACAATCTGGCAGGAGTGTGATGAGTGGTGGTGTGACTTTGGCAGCTGCACAACAGATGACACTGCCACAAGACTAGTGACTCCATGTGCTACTGAGCACCATTGAGCACTATGGATGTATATTATAGTGTGGAGCTATGGAAACCTTGCGTGAAACCTATTACATAGTTCACAGCCAGTTTTGCTCAGGAACTATGTAGCTTTAGTATGTTATTAGGCAGATATACAAATGTCATAATATTATGTGAAGATATATGTAAGTATGGGAATTCTCAGGCAAAAAGTGATTTACTGATGTGAAGACCTATACACGATGGGGACAGCCATGGAGGTAATGGCACCATGCTTTAAGTCCCTGGATAACTGCCAGGAGTTTCCTATCATAGATGTTGTAGTTATGCTCAGCATCACCAAACATCTGGGAGAGATAAGAGTAGGGTTGCCATTCACCATTGGTATCAGTTTGGAGGAGGATACCCTCAGAAGCATATTTGAAGGCATTGGTGGTGATGGCAAAAGGTTTAGCAGGGTTAAGGAGTTGGAGGACAGAATAAGCGAGAAAGAGTTTCTTCAGAGATTGGAAGGAAGTTTCACATTGGGGAGTCCACTCCCAGTGGTGGTCTTTCTTGGTGAGATCAAGAAGGGGGTGAGCAATGGTAGAGTAGTCAGTGATGAAGTGATGATAGAAGTTGGCAAAGCCAAGGAATGATTGGACATCCTTTGATTTGGATGGAGTAGACCATTTGGCAATACTGTTGAGCTTGACAGGGTCCATGGTGAGTTGACCTGGTTTCACAATCATACCTAGATATTCCACCTTGGTAGAGGCAAACTAGCATTTCTTAAATTTGAGATGTAGGTTGAGTTCTGTCATTTGTTGAAGAACTTGCTTAGTTCATTCAGTGTGTGTGGCTTTGTCAGGAGAGAAGATGAGGAGATTGTCCATGTAGATAACAAGCCATCCTTCAGCAATCATATTGTGGAAGGAGTTGTTCATAAATCATTGGAACGTGGCAGGGGAGTTGCACATCCCAAAGAACATGACTATGGATTTGAAGAGGCCATGATGGGTGACAAAAGCAGTTTTCCATTGATGTTCATCTTTGATATGGACATTGTTGTATCCCCATTGTATGTTGAACTTGATGAAAACATGAGCATCTCGGAGTTTATTGATGAGATTGGAGATGAGAGGAAGGGGGTAGGTATTGCAGATGGTGTGTTTGTTGAGATAACAATAGTCCTGACAGTGGGAAGTTTGCTGTCTTTCTTTTTGACAAAGAAGAAAGAGGATGCTTGAGGTAAGCTAGAGGGACAGATCTTTCCACATCTGGAAACTTGCACTCCACTACACGAACTATATAGTGCTACATAGATTGTGTAGTCCCAGTAGCTCAGTAGCCAAGTCCCCTGATATATAGTGCTATATATGTAGCACACTTTTTGCTATGTGGGTCATGTGCTGTCTGAGTTCAAGTGACCAGTTGCAAAGTGTCTCATGTAGTAAACTGACAGTCATATAGAAACACTCCCCTCACATTGCCAGTCATATCTTCATAGACATTTTGAGCCCTGTATC
The DNA here is from genome assembly GCA_038094015.1 of Phylloporus cf. gajari. NCBI lineage: Eukaryota > Fungi > Basidiomycota > Agaricomycetes > Boletales > Boletaceae > Phylloporus > Phylloporus cf. gajari. The sequence goes on from JBBPTF010000748.1 coordinate 9,176, forward strand.
ATATCCAATGACCAATAATAGGAAATTGATTCTATTTTTGATATGCCATCAGTGTTGTGATACATTGTTTGTCATGGTACATTGTATAGTACAGGCTCATACTACTCAGGCCAACCTCTCATGCCCCACCCACATTTGCCAGGAAGTCATCAAAATTGCATTGTTCATCTTCCAGTGATTCCTGTGACTCAAATGTAGTTGATACCCCTATGTGCCACCTGAACATATCAATGGGATGGGCAACTTGGCTTTGATACATGAGCACTCACCTTGCTCTCTCCAACAACTCTTTGCAAAGCTCAACAGTGAGATCTGGCTCTCCCGTTGTGATTGTGTGCTCTACCAACCACTTCTTCCAGCTGTGCAGGCAGTCTGTATGGGAGCTGGGCCAAGGCATGCCAGTGAGATTCTGCCCATTTTACGTGAAAGTGAAGATGGAAATGTACCTACAAGCATCAAAGATACATTTAAAAATCTTGGACTATGACCCATATTCCCTCCCTTTTGGGCTTCATTGCCTCACTGTGATGTCTTCAGGGCCTTCACACTGGACCTGTTGTACCAACTTCACAAAGGTGTCTTCAAGGATCACTTAGTCAAGTGGTGCATGAGTATAATGGGTTCAAATGAGGTGGACACACAATTCAAGGTGATGTTATCCCATCAAGGCCTTCATCACTTCAAAAACAGAATATCCAGAGTGTCTCAGTGGACTGGGAAAGAGTACAAAGAGATGGAAAAGGTCTTTGCCAGGCTGGTTGCAGGTGGACAGAATCCTTGTCTCGTGTGTGCAGTCAGGTCAATCCTGGACTTTATTTATTATGCATCTCTTCAATCACATACAACCCAAATGCTTACTGCTCTCAAAACCACACTAGATTCATTCCATGCCAACAAGGACATCTTCATCAAACTGGAGGCCGTGAATCAAGTCATTTCAATATTCCAAAAATCCATGTAATGGAACACTATGTGGATATGATCTGGTGCTTTGGATCTGCAGATAGCTTTAACACTAAGTCCTCGGAACACCTGCATATTGATTATGCCAAGGATGCTTACTGTGTAACAAATAAGAAATATTTCATCATTCAAATGGCAGTTTGGCTTCACTGCCAGGAGGCTGTTGATTGCCATTCTCTTTACTTAGAATGGTGCAAGCAAGAAGAGGCAAGAGCAAGAGGCCTTGACATTGATGAAAATCAAGAACCAGATGAGTTGAATGGGGAGTGTGCAAATGAAGTAGGCATTGGAAGGCAGCAGAAAGAACAGGATTGGTGATGGTAAATGCAGAGGGGGTGGGAACTTCTGCAACAGTTGCAACCAAAGCACCTGCTTGCACAGTTCTGTGCAAAGTTCCTAGCAAGCATCCATCTCATTTGCAACAGGTCTCTGCCAGTTGTATCATTGAAGACTAACACATGACCCAATTTTTGGAATCCCTCAATGAGTACTTGAAGTCAGTGAACATTTCATTCTATCTATGAGACTTTGACCTTTTTAACCTCTACTCTTGATTGGTCTTCCAATTGCCACACATCCTTGAGGTTGGCATGTTGAAACCAACAAGTATTGTTCATGCATCACCACCTCATCCTCACTGGCTGAGATGACCACCAGAATCTGCATATCTTGACTTCGCACTGGTGCATTCCTCCAATCCAAACCCATTCACAACAGGCACAGCGATTGAAGGTGAGCAAATTGGACTATCTTTAGTCTGAAACTGTTGCTGATGCATTCATGATCAGGACTACGAGTAGCTCAAGTCCTTGTTATATTCAATGTCCCAGATTATTTCCTGTTACACAAGCAAGCTCAGAGACCTCTTGCATATGTTGAGTGATTCACACCCTTCTGGACAAAAGATGCACATAGCAGGCTGTTCATAGTCTTGCAGTCAAGCTGCATGTATACATGACATGGGGAAGTGATACCAGTGCACAAAATAGTGTATGGTTGTTATCTAATTCCAGATTTTGGGTGGGCAATAGATCCTTGATGGACAGCGAACAAGGTTGGCACAGCATGTAATCAATTCTTTGTTAATCCATACATTAACCTATATAGTTTCTGTCTACTGAAACTGAATAGACAAAACATTCTTTAGGCCATTGCCCACATGAGTCAAATTCCATGAAGGTGAAGAGAAAGCTAAGAGATTGTCAATACAAGGTCCATAGACTGAAAGGAACAACATATGTCAATAGCCTTACACCAGTCAAGAATTGGCATTTGCTGAGGTAAAGGATTAGTACCGAGTTGTAGATCAGTAGTTTGTATCATACCTTGACAATATTGAGTGGTTCCTCAATAGCATGAACTGTGAATTGTGGGATGATAATCAATGTTGTGTATGTTTCACTGATGGGTTTGTTGATGTGCAA
>JBBPTF010000749.1:0-11549 GCA_038094015.1 Phylloporus cf. gajari
TGGTGTTTGTCATGATCATCGGTGTCGTCTATCTCGGCACTGCCAGGGGTTGTATCTAGACGGGGATACGACAGGTGATGCAACCCCATATGCCCATCTGGTTGAGCTATTGCGATACCAAGCACGCACGGTGGAGTTTTACCCCCGGCTCCAGGATTATTACCCCTTGAAGTGGAGGACGCACATGAATCCACCTAGGTATGTCAGGGGAAGAGCATGGTTAAAGCCCTCAGGGGGTGTCGGCGAATGGCTAGCTCCATAAAACTCAGGCCGAGCAAGCTCAGATCAGGGTCTTGATCATACCCCGACATCGGAGTCAGAATATGCTGACCGTGAAGCGCTGACTCCCAGGGTCCCAGCGTCTCGTTCGTTTGATCTAGGACAGGGTTTCCAACCTTTTAAGCACTACGAGATATTCGCTGCAAGATGTGGCAAGTCTCAGAGTAGCAGATACGATGACTGAACGACGCATTCGTCCACCGCAGTTACCCATCTGCACCGTTGTCTCAGGTTCCTTCTGCATCAAGGCTCATCAAGCTCGCCAAACTGAATGTCGGTTCACGCTTGAGCGCCCTTGACAACTCATTTCTTGTCATCGTTAACTCGCGCCTTCTTATCCCCACTATCTTTGAACTCCTCAATAGAAAATGCTCATGCACTAAAGGATCTTTCCCGTGCCGCAAGTGGCAAAGCTCAGTAAGATCAGTCTCTTTCGAGTTTCTCGGCACATACTTACATTTGTATGCCAAAAGGACTAGGATGCAGCCATGGTCTAGTCTTGCTTGACTGTACCCGATCTTGGAGCACAGAACGCAAAGTTCAGATTCGAAACAAAAGCTCATCCCAGACGAGAAGCTGAGTTAAGAGGCCGGTCACCTCAGCACTCCTGCAAAACAGTAACAATCACTTCCTCGACAAGTCGCATCTGGATTTTATCGATTTTACCCGCTTTATTGACATTCTGCCTGTGGTTCTTATTAGGCGACGGGTAACACGAGGGGGAAAGGCACATTTACCGACAATCCTGTTCCTTGATCTCGCGTTTGTAAATTGTAGCTCTTCTTGGAGTTCGATCGCAGTCTAATAGTATCTTACAATTACCGCTACACACCGTTGGCCGTGGCCTAGAGTCGTTAAAGGCTTAGAGCGTTCACATATCAACAAACGTACGTGGTCATCATGGGCCACCAAATTCTCTTTACACTTTTCATTGACTGACAATACGGTACCCCCAGTCTCCCAGTGAAACTCGTGCGTCTGCCCATCACATGGGGACATGTTGGCGTCATAAGTAAGCGATCGTTTCCCTTGTCCTTCCGTCGTTGATAGTTGCGCGTGTGAAAAGCGAGCTTCCACTCCATGGAAGGTCACTTATGCATATCCTTAGTTCATTACACGCAGAGAACATTTCCAAGAGAGAACCTACGACAAGTCCTCGCTTCGGGAGGTCGGATATGGCTGTGGCGATAAGATCCATTCCGCTGAGAATCCATTTACTGAGTGCACCTTAATGATAACCATGCTGGGATGAAATGATGACGTTAACCATGAAATGGCGGAACAGTGCGAGGCAGTTCGAGGGGTATTTGCCCCCAACGTGCTCGGGCGCCTGAGAACGAGGGGGAGAGGGGCAAAGTAATATTTGCCGCGTACGGAGACGAAATCCAAGACATGGGCCAGCGCTTCCGTCTGGAAAAGAGCCAAAATTGCAGGAATATAGTGTTGGGCAAACCCTTTCTGTCGCACCGCATGTCCAAAGTGATCGAGGGTGGTCATCCTGTGGACAAATGAGCGCATATATGATGATCAAGGAACGGCGTCATCGTTCTCGTTCCAATCGAGGGTCAGCTTGAGCGGAAGCACAAGGAGCGCGACGCATGTAAGGAGATTCTTGAAGAACCTGCTTTTATCGAATTTGTGGATGGGTAGATATAATATCCTAGTATATCACCTTGTTGGGACCGACGCGCATAACTGGGTCGTATTCCAAACAGACCGGCGATTTGCATTGGAGATGGAGGACATGTGTCCTGAATCAGGAATTAGAGACCGCCGCGCACCATAGTCCGGGTATCGCACTGAGCGGGGAGAAGAAGGGCTGGTATATCGCTCGGGTGCGTAGAGGAGAGACGGGGCGACGAAGGGGGCGGGGAGAGCGATGACTATTCAAGAAAGGGAGGACGGAGAAAAGGGCGAGTGGCCCTACTTTTATGCTCTCGTCTTCGTCGACTTTGCTATCTTTGGCGTTTGCATACCTCCGTGATTGTGGTCATAGATATCATCAGCCTGCATGCCGCAAAAAAGGTCACCGTCTGAGCGAAAATGACGTGAAGCAGTGACCGGTTAGAAATAAGAACGGCTGACCTGAAACGACGTTTTACGGACGTTCAAGAGCAAGAATTCGCAGTTGAGGACAGTGGCTGGACGGGGTTACATACTCAATGAAGTGCCACGCTAACCCACATGATCTCACGCCGCTTTCTGGTTTTATCCTTCGTAGTCTTCCTGAGCCCCAAGCTCTACTTAGGCCGTCCTATCTAGGTTCGGGTCGACGCCATTCAGAGTCTTGTGCGTACTTTCACCTGTTGATCAGTTCGGACATACACGACCCTATCTTCCTTCTCAATTATTTGTTCCTCCCACTAACTTCTCCGGTCTTATCACAGAGTTAGTTCAACCCTACCACCCAAGAGTCCCCATGTACCTTGAGGTATTCCCACTCCTCGTCGTGGCTCTCTCACACCGTCTTCTCATCTTCCTTGCAGGTGTAGGGATCACGCCCTTCGACACCCTTTATCCCGCCCTCTTGGGTAGTAGCTCAGGTCCCTTCGCCCCCTCTCTCCCTCACACATACCACTGCGTTTACGCTCACATCGTGCCCCACAACCATACGTTGAGCTATCGGTGAATGAGCAGTTGATATGCAGTACCCTAAAGACCAACGGGTGAAATTCAAACGTGGTTTCTTCACACGCAAAGGTGACGAGGAGGGCGCAAGACAGGAACGCCCAGAGACCTTACCAGTGGTGGGAGCAGAAACGACACAGTTAGTGACAGGGACAAGAGGAACAGATCCGAGGTGCGTCCGCGAGATTTGTTCTAGAAGGATTTAACCCAACAGCAGTGGATATATGCCGCACTGGATGGTGCGTACTGCATTGTGGAGTGATCCACGTGTGGTACGCTGCTCCTCGTCAGGGCAACCTAGGAGCAGATGTCATTGACGATTCTATGGTTCGTGGTCGTGCAACTGGTGCGAAGTGATTTGTGGACGTTGATGCAGTAGCAAACTTGGGAAAGATACTGGGCGGATGGAGCAACAGTGCGGATGATCTGGGTGAGCTAATTTCTGATCGGTCACTCACTCTATTCATCAGGCTCAGGTCATATACTCCTCATTTCTGAACCTGCGAATCTTATGGTATGAAGCTCTGGCCAACGTGCTGCAGAAATAGGATAGTTCCGGTCAGTAGTCAAATCTCGCCTGATTGGCTCCCTTTCGACAGACTCTTACCAACTTGTACACCAGCTTTTTTTTGTCGAGGATGAACACGAGTGGGTGTCGTTTCCCAGGAAGGACTTTCTCAACTGGGATGGATGTCGCAAACAGCTCTCAGGTATGTTGTGCGCTTGGTAACCAGCCTTGCCTGACCTGCGGTCTAGACAATCATGGTGCTTCAAGATGCCAGAGGCTGCAAAAGAAGACCTAGGACCAAGTCTCTCGCGCAAGTACTCTGGTACCAAGATGAAGAATTCGTGGCCTCTTAGTCTGGGATCCTGGGCGCTTGAGCGGCGAATGACGGCGATGAAACCCTGGGCCGCTTAAGATACTCATCATTCTCGGCCGGACATTATACGAAAGTCACTAGTCCTTCATGGAGAAAGCTTTGTTGTTATCCTCAAGACTCCCATGTCAACAAATCATTGAAGCGGATGCGATTGCTCGAGCGACCCGTCCCTGCGAATGGGTTGCCACCACTCCCTCGGATTTGACCTCGATTTTTCGTACATACAGGTTTTCTCAGTTCCATAGTCCTCCGTCCATTTTCCGCCGGCGCCCTGTGCTAGCGGTGAGTTGTCCACCAAAAGGTTTTCAGGCAGAAGCTTATGGGATGGTTGTCCGACCGTGCAGTCTAAATCACCTGTTTTCTGTCGCCACGACTCTCGAACTCCAGCAGATCGATGATTGGTATGTTAAAGGTACATATTTTATCATTGGGTGTATCCCGTCCGAAATCGGGAGGTGGAGTTCCATTGAGAAGAATGGAGGTATTTCTTCGCCAATGCAACACTAGGGGCTCGAGCACGCTCATGCGCAACGCGGACAGTCATCTGGGGACATCGTTGGCGTCGCGTCCTCTTAAGCTCGGGGGACGCCACCGGACGTCGTTTGTGGGTGATTGAAATAGCCGATTTACCGGCAACATTGGTGACTGAGTTGGACAAGCTCAAATTCGGAGTGGATGGTTTTCTGTGGGAGGATGAGCAAGGGAAGGACGAGGCCATCGCTTAGTACTGATGAAGCCAAAATGTAGCAGGGGTACAGGTTACCCAGTATGATGGGCAGGTGTATGCATTTCACTGAGAGGGCCGTGTTGTCAGTCGATAGCGGCATGTAATGACGACGCGTTGGCCGTTCCGGGCCGTGTAGATACCCATGGCCCTTGGCGACTTCCTAGGCTACCATCAACAGCCAGTCGGTCGGGGATGCGGGGACATGAACGGCTGACCTTGCAGAGGAAGCGACGTCCCACAAGCGCGATAACAAAGCCATCAAATCGTTCGTCCCGGCGTTCAAGAGCTTGAAGAACGCACAGTTGAGTAGATGGACTGGTCACTCAGCATACCACGCCAACTCCTCGAAAGTCAACAGTCCTTCACCTACCACGGAGAAAGCCTCATTGTCATCCTCAGGCACTGCGGACGTTCATGGTCAAGTCTTCAAAGCAGTTGCAACTGCTCAAACAATCCGTCCTTCCGAATGGATTGCCACTACTCCCCCACACTCGACCTCGAATCCTTGATAGATTTCCATACATACTGGTCATCACAATTACATGGTTCTTTGTCTCCATTTTCCACCCATGCAACTGTGCTAGTGGTGAGTCATCATCCATCAACAGCCTTTCACACAGAAGCTTATTGGGATGGTTGTCCATGCAGTCTAAGTTATTTATTTTCTTTTGCCACGTTCTCTTCTTATGGCTGCCAAACTCCAGCGGATCGATGATTTGTATGTCGAAGGTACATATTATAACATCTCATAATGCCTACTCAACAGATTATGTAGTCCCCTGACCGACGTATATGTTTCTGTGTGTTCGCTCTAGCGCCTGTCCAAACTATCCCATCCAACATTGGACGCGGTGGTGGAATCCTGTCCAGTAGGACGGAGATCCCTTCTCCGATATGAATATACATCAGGAGCTCAGGCATGCCCGTGCCAAACGCAAACACTTCCGGGAGCATCGTTGGTGTCACGTCTTCGGTTTCGAGCTCTGGGGTACGCCACCGGATGTTATCGGTGATTGGCAGAGCTGGTTTGCTAACGGTGTTGGTGAGGAGTTGGGCGAGCTCGAATCCGCAGAGGAAACAATTCCCTGTAGGAGGACCAGCGAGGGAAGGACGAGGGTCAAAACAGTTTACTCACGAAACCAACACTTAGCATTGAAGTATGGGTCACCGTGTGGTGGGCAGACGTACACATTTCACTGGGGAGCTGTGTTGTCAGTCGATAAGGAATGCAGAAGAGAATTCAATGACTCTGTTGGTCATGTAGATACTTCAGGCCTTTGGTATCTTTCTAAACCACCATCAGTGGCTTGTCGTTCGAGGAGTGGGTCATCGCAATGATTATCAGACACCGTTAGATTGCTATCAAACTACAAGGAGAGCTACAAACGCCAGTTAGGGAACATAGTTGTTGGCAAACATGCCTTTTGCCCCTGTGGCGCCTGGGGCAGAGGGTGACGCACAAGAAGCATGCTCAACAAGAACTGTAAGCAGGATGTCAATAGAGTGGGTAAGAGCGATGGAATCTAGGAAGGGGAGGCAGAGAGCACAACTTGTTGCTTTCGCCCATGGGAGTGCTGAAGCAACCAGCCTCTAACTAGGAGTTCTCGCCCAGGATGAGCCTTTTGTTTTCGCATCTGAACTCTGAGCTTTGCTCCAGGATCGAGCATGGTTGAGTTATACTGGACCATGGCTGCATCCTGGTCCTTTTGGCGTACATTATTAATACATGTGGAGTAAACTCAAGAGAAAATGTGCTTGCCACTGGAAGCCAACCCTCATCCGTCATGAGTAAGATATCCCTGGGAGTGCACCCATGCGTTTTCCATCAAAGGTGTTGGGGACGCGAAGGTGCTCAGCAAAAAAAAAGTTGTTGAGGGCACTCAAGCATGGACTAGCATTTAGTTCGGTGAAGTCGAAGGGCCTACCTGCAAAAGGATGCCGAGACAGTGATAACGGGGAAACGCTGGTGGACAAATACGCTGATACGGTCTGCATAGTCTCTCGTATTCCAAGTGTTGGGTTACATCGAGTACCACCCAGATCATCAAAATACCTGCATAATTTAGTATGGTAGTGATATCGGCGAGCAAGCAGGACATACACGAGCCCCACGACGCGGTCAATGTTGCTATCTGAGCTCTGGGATCGCTTGGTTCCTGCCTGTACAGCATAAAGCTTCCCATACTGCAGTAGACTCTGGGTAATTCTCTTTTTGGTTCTCGACAGTGATTCTATATCAGCCCCAACCTCACCCTCGCCGCTTGGTACCAACGAACACCTTTCTAGGTGCAGAACCTGGTCTGGTACAATGAAAAAAATGATACTGGCCAATTGCCTTCCAGTCCAGAGTCCGAAGAGTGGCATTAGTGACAACGTCACCGGAGTGCTGGACCAAGAGTACGTGATTACCCCATAGACATATGCGCACGCGTGTCATCTCACCTGGCAGTCTTATACATAGTACCGAGGTCAAGCGGGCTTTGGATCTCAACATGGGCTTGAGCCAATGATCGGGAAAGGTTCCAGGGAAGGAATCTGATGTCATGGCCGCAGGAAACGGTGTTAGTGAGCTCACCCAGTACTAACCATTGGATGGACCTACACATCTAGTAGTACGTGTTACTTCTTTCGTACATCCCAACGTATCCTGTATACCTGCGAAACGCAGACAGGTGATCATGTTGATGTTCAGATGGACTGCCTCAGATGAAGTTGTCCAGTGGGGTGGATAGGTATGTTGTGCCAGTTAGTGGGTGCCAATCCAGACAGGTGGGTAGAACAGGGTTCTCGCTCAGCAGGATGATATCGAGTAGGATATTGAACAATTGGAGAACATGAAGACATACTGTCCAATTTGTTGGGATGTGTTGTGGCGGTTCCATCATGGGAGCCGTGGCGACAGCAACCTTGTGTTCTTTCCTGCCACGACGCCATCGAACAACCACTAAAACGATTGCCTCCCAGCCTTATTCCTAGCTCTCACCCCCACCATGGAGACTAAAAACCTCAGAGAGAAATTTGGACGGTTCAGGATGCACATCACCGGCCAAGCCAATGCAGGTAAAATAACCAATCTCAAGAGGATCCACAACTCTACAGGAGACCTAGAGGTCTATGATGATGAGGGACAAAAAGTAATGTATTCTCTCTGATTTCGATCTAATAACACATTGATGGGTTGCGATCAGGTTGATCATGCACAGATTGAGGAGTCCAGGGAGGTGAGCCATGGTCAAGATATCAGGCCTTATTCCCAGCTCTCACCCACATCATGAAGACTGAAGACACTGGCCAAGCTAATGCAGACAAAATAACTGTTCTCAAGAAAATCTGTGACTCTATGGAAGACCCAGAGATCAATGACGATGAGGGACAAAGAGTAATGTATTCTCTCTGGTTTCGATCTAACAATGCATTGATGGGTTGTAATCAGGTCAATCATGCACAAATTGAGGAGTCTAGGGAGGTGAGCCATGGTCAAGAGATTAGGCCTTATTCCTAGCTCTTACTTACACCATGAAGAGTGAAGATCTCAGAGAGAAATTTGGACAGTTCAGGATCCTTGTCATTGGCTGAGACAACGCAGGTAAAACAACCATTCTCAAGAGGATCTGCAACTCTACAGTAGACCCAGAGATCTATGATGATATGGGTCAGAAGGTATTGTATTTGTTCTGGTCTTGATCTAGCAAAGCATTCATGGGTTGTGATCAGGTTGATTGTGCACAGATCAAGGAGTCTAGGGAGGTGAGCCATGGCCAAGACATTAGTTTCATTTTCAGTTTCCATTAATGTGTCCCAAGCATGGAATACATGACATTAGGAATGAGATGATCTTCTGAAGCAACCCAGGCTTTGTTTTTCATGATTCACAGGGATTTGAGACAGGTAGCATAATAGAATTTGAGCAGATGAAGGACTTTGTTACTGAATGTGCAAAGACCAATTACCTCAAGCAATGCATTCATGCTATATGGTAGGGAGACATAACAATCTGAACAGTACACTAAGGACAAGTTAATGAATAGGTACTGTATTCCAATGGATCAATATCATTGTGCTGTGTTGAGTGCAGAGGAAAAGTTTTTTGATGAGTGTGACACAGGACATGGTGAGATTTAGTTTACCATGGTTTAGATCTCAACTACCATTGAGCTGCAGTGCCTGTTGTGGTTGTGTTCACAAAATGTGATGCACTGTTTGCTACAGGAGTTGCAAAACTGAAACCACATGAGAGGAAGTTACCAGCATCAGAACAGTTTGCAAAGATCAAGGAGTATACAAGAGAGATGCTAAGACAAAACACTGCATGGGAAAGGTTGGAAAGTAGAAAGTATCCTCCAAAGGATTATGTGGAACTGGAAGGTAAGCACAATGATCTTGTCTGATATGAGGTGGATGATGTGTTGTGTGTAGACATGCACAAGTGTGACAATGGAAGTCAGATACTTCTAGACAGGACTGCAGTAGCCTTGAATGAGGAAGGGATGCAAAAGTTACTGATCACTACACAGCATTCCAACATATTACTCTGTGTCAAGTGGAGTATGCAGAGGTAGGTGTTAATACCAATACTAATATTGAAAGATATCATTAAATATTGCTAACTCAGAGTGCTATTGCCATTTGTTGCATATAAATATGTCAATCATGTATCACTCAGGGATGATGAGTATGAAAGCCTGTATGATGGAATGATGTCATGGTTTCCATATATGAAGGTGAGCAACATTTTAGTTGTGTAATATTCTGTGATATGTGATATGTTTATATTTGTTTTATGTAATGCTCTCAGAAGGTAAGTGATTTGACTGTGGGGAAGTCAGAATGATGCTGATCTCTCATCCATAGGGGGTAAGTGGTCTAATTGTGATTGGGGAATTCAAAATGATGCTGATACCTCTCTATCTCTTTCATCCTGCTGGTGTCTCATTCATAGTGGGTAAGTAATCTGATTGGGGCTGGGGAATTAAGAATAGCACTGATCCTGCCCTATCTATTTGACCCTCCTCTTCTCTCACTCATCGGTGGTAAGTAGTTTGATTGTGATGGGGAATTTCAAAATGATGCTGATCCATGACTGTCTCATCTATCCTGCTATTCTTTCATTTATAGGGGGTGAGTAATCTGATTGTGATTGAGGAATTTAAAATGTTGATCCCTCACTGTCTCTTCCACCCTGCTTTTTTCTCATTCATAGGGAGTAAGTGGTATGATTGTGATTGGGAAATTCAGAATAATGCTGACCCCTTCTTCCAATCTCCTGTTCTCTTGTTCATAGATAGTAAGTGGTCTGATTCTGATTGGGGAATTAAAAATGATGCTGATCCCTCCCTGTTTCTTCCACCCTCCTGTTCTCTTATTCATAGTTTGTAAGTGGTCTGATTGTAATTGGGGAATTCAGAATGATACTGACATCTGCCTGTCTCTTTTACCCTATCCTTGTCTCATTCATAGAGTGTAAGTGATTTGATTGTGATTTGGGAATTCAGAATGATCTGATCCTCACTGTCTCTCCCACCCTGCTGTTCTCTTATTCATAGTGGGTGAGTGATTTGATTGCAATTGGGGAATTTAGAATGATACTGATCCCTCCCTGTTTTTTCCACCCTTTTGTTTTCTCATTGACAGGGAATAAGTGATCTGATTGTGGTTGGGAAAAGAATAATGCTAATCCCCTCATGTCTCTTCCACTCTACTGTTCTCTCATTAATAGGCAGTAAGTGGGCTCATTTAAGACATTTAGAATAATGCTGAGTCCTGCCTGTCTCTCCCACTCTGCTATTCCCTCATTTATAGTATGTAAGTGAACTGATTGTGATTGGGGAATTCAGAATGATGCTAAGCCCTCACATTCTCTTCCACCCTGTTGTTCTCTCATTCATAGGGGGTAAGTGGTCTGATTGTGATGCAGAAATTCAAGATGATGCTGATCCCTCCCTGTCTCTTCCAATCTCTGGTTATCTCATTCATAGATGGTAAGTGGTCTGATTGTGATTGTGGAATTCAGAATAATGCTGATACCTCCCTGTCTCTTCCACTCTGTTGTTCTCTTACCTATATCTTGTAAGTAGTCTGATTGTGATTGGAAAATACAGGATGGTGCTGATCCCCCTGTCTCTTCCACTCTGCTGTTCTCTCATTCATAGGATGTAAGTAATCTAATTGTGAGTGGGGAATTCAGAATGATGCTGATCCCTCTCTGTCTCTTCCCCCCTACTGTTCTCTTATTTATAGGAGGTAAGTGGTTTGAGCATGACTTGGGAACTCAAAATAATACTAATACTGTCCTATCACTCCCACCCTGCTATTGTCTCATTTACAGAAGGTAACTGGTCTGGTTGTAATTGGGGAATTCAAAATGATACTGATCTCTCCCTATCTCTTCCACCCTCCTGTTCTACCATTCATAGAGAGTAAGTGATCTGATTGTGATTGGGGACATCAGAATGATACTTATACCCACCTGTCTCTTCCACCTGCTGTTCTCTGATTTGTAGATTGTAGGTGGTCTGATTGTAATTGGAGAGTTCAGGACAATACTGATGCCTCCCTGTCTCTTCTACCCTACTGTTCTCTCACTCACAGGAGGTAAGTGATCTGATTGTGATTAGAGAATGATGCTGATTTCTGCCTGTGTCTTTCCTCCTCCTGTTTTCCCATTTGTAGTATGTAAGTGGTCTGATTGTGATTAGGGAATTCAGAATGGTGCTGACCTCTTCATGTCTCTTTCACCATACTGTTCTCTCATTCATAGGTGGTAAGTAGCCTGATTGTAATTAGGGAATTCAGGATGATGCTGATTCCTCCCTGTCTCTTCCACCCTCCTGTTCTCTCATTCATAGGATGTTAGTGGTTTGATTGTGATCAGGGAATTCAGAATGATTCTGATCTTCACTTGTCTCTTCTACTCTCCTGTTCTCTCATTTGTAGGGAGTAAGTGGCCTGATTATAATTGGGGAATTTAGAATGATGCTAATCTCTGCCTGTCTGTTTCACCCTGTTGCTATCTCATTCATAGCTTGTAAGTGGTT
>JBBPTF010000750.1:0-11531 GCA_038094015.1 Phylloporus cf. gajari
TCCATGCAAATCATGCATTCAGTGGATCACTGAAATTAACAGCATATATTTTCAGCGGAAAAAGGAACTGAATCTAACATTTCATTGAATTATGCGCTGAAATTCAGCGGATCCACTATCCACAGTGTCCACGTATCATTGCTGTTCGTACTTGGCACATTCAAAGCTGCAAAAATTAGAATACTCGGTCGTAATGCCACAAATCGTACACGACACAAGATGAATGGACATACGTAGAGCGGAATCGAAAACAATACAAGTAGTACAACTGATTTACATGAGACTAGCAAAGCGAAATTGAGTATAAATAGCACCAATAGTTGAGATGATGCAGGATCAGCAGGCTTGTACGGAAGGACGAGTCAGAGCTTCTGCGAGTCGCTGCGCCTCATTAGCATACATCATACAGCGCTCGCGCAGCAATCGTTCCAAGTCCTTCTGCTTCTCCTTCAATTCTTTCGATCGAGGGATGTTGGGAAGTCGCTCCAAGAATCCAGAAAACCAATCGGCAGCAGGAGGCATGGGATACCGCCCTTTGTTATCACAACTTGGCAGGAGTCGCTCGAGAGAGGATCGACCTTCCGCCGCTTTGGGGTGCCCTCGCTTCCCAGTGACGCACGCGTGCCCACCAAACTTCAGACCACCCTGACTCATATGTTCCCCATTCCGATCCCACCACCCTTCCATTTTGTCTTCATCCTCCAGATGTGTGACGACGACAGCAATTGGAATCTGTCTTTCACACAAGACTTCGAAGAATAACCTATAGTTGCATAGCATGATTTGGTTCATCCGTGTCCCACGTATGCAGAATAAGAGGAGATCAAGCCCGCCTTGTGCCTCGATCTGCTTGATAAGCGCGTATGTCTTCTCGATGGCTTCAAGATAGCTGGAGACGCTGAAGCTAGGCTCCCCCAAACCCACGGTATCCCAGATATTGAACCGTCTCGTCGCCACCTCGAACATATACATTCTTGATTCCAATGTACATCCCCAGGCATCGGGAGACGTGTCGGCAACATCTCTTTCAGCAATCAAGTTAATGACTGAGCTTTTGCCGACGCCTGCTTCCCCAAAGAGGATTATGTTGAACGAAGAGCGCGGGCCAGCACAACTTTCGGATATAGGACCCTGGACAGACGACGAGGGGTCGTAGGTGTGATGAACGAGGATCTCGGCAAGTTGACGTGCGTCATCGCCGACCATCTGACAGCGATCACGTAGCTGTCGTTCCAGCTGACACTTCTTGTCCTTCTCCGTTTTGGGTGACGGGATAGCTCGAAGTCGCATGAAGAAATCACGAATCCGACGAGAAGAAGGTGGCATGACGTAGCGCCCTTTGGGATCATGATTCAGCAAGAGACGTCGCAGAGAATCTCGACCCTCCGCTGCCTTTGGGTGCTCCAGAAGTCCAGTGACGCACGCGTGTCCGCTGAAGTTGAGACCGCATTGCGCGACATGCGTCTCGTTTCTACCCCACCACTCTTCCATTCTCTCTTCACCCTCCAGGTGCGTCACTACGACCGAGATCGGAATGCGCTTTTCACATAGCACCTCGTAGAACAAGCGATAGTTGCATCGCATAGTTTGCGTGATCCCAGAACTTCCAGGTATGCAGAATAACAGTAGGTTAAGTCTACCGTGGGTGGCAATCTGTCGGATGAGCTCGCACGCCTTCTCGATGGCACCCCGACAATGCGTCTTGCTAAGAATGGGCTCTCCTAAGCCAACAGTATCCCAGACGTAGAAGGTTCTGTCAGCCACCGAGAATGTGTACTGTTTCGACTCCAAGGTACATCCACTGGTGTCAGAGGATATCTCTGCAACCTTTTCGCCAGCGATAAGGTTGATGATCGAGCTTTTTCCGACGCCTGTCTCCCCGAAGAGTATGATATTAGAGGAGGACGGTGTGACACGATTGCGAGGCCGACGGCCCATGGTCAAAGACGGTAAGACGAGGAGATGATGGTTTCTAGCGATGTCAAAGGGATGACTGTAGTGCTGAGTTCTAGAAGCGGGAGGTTGAACAGGGACGTTTAGTAGTTAGCGTAGCCAGAGGACGTACCTTCTGCAAGTGGTAGACTGATGAGACCTCGGAAGAATTGATGGGCTTCACTTGGGAAGCTGGCAGGAACAACACTATAACGTTCAGGACGGAGCGCTGATTACATTACATTGGATGATTGCATGCAAACTTCACTGATGTGGTCCAAGGACATGTTACCAGTGCATGTCAGTTGAGTCCGGAATTATCGAAATGCTAGAAGGGTCATTAATATTAATCCCGCTCAGGGAATAGAATCCGAAAGGCAGTGCTGCGGCAAAGGGTTTGCAAGGAGGACCGCATATGTAGCTCTTGGGGCCAGAGGACCTTGTTATCTTGGATGCAGGTTATTCCCCCATTGCACCCAGGAGTCGACAGTTCTAAATCGCAACACGATTATGTTATTATATTGAGTTAACAGACCTGCTCGTCAATGGAGCGCGCTTGCTTATCTTATGATCGTTGGCAAAGGTATTAATTTGAGGCAAGCTCGCAAAACACATGATATCATTGCCATGTGGTTCATCAAAATTGGGTGCTTGCCAGGAACCGGTTGCCTCATTGAACTTCGAGCACCGCAGATATATCCTATACACTGTAATTCACATTCTGCAAGGCGTTAGGAGGTCAGGAATAGCATGGATGATGAAAAAAAAAGCACAGCAACCATCCGCATGGCAATTCATCAGTGTCGATTGAACGGGGGAAGACTTTGGTTTGCCACCCTATTCTAACCGTCTACGATACATGGGATCTTCAGTCTTCCAGTTAGTGTGCTTTTCGCACCAGAGCACATTGCGTGCAGCTACTGCAGAATACCAGTGAGTCGTGATGGATGTCACGGGCAACCACAGACCATTTCATGTGCACGAACTATCTTCGGGTCGTAAACAGTGATTCCTGTGCCTGTAGTGCTTGCATGCTTGAACGATATCAATCGGATTTGTTTTTGAGACTGATGCGCCCACTATCGAAACGAATCTTGGCTAAGTTTAGAATTATACTTCGGAGCCCGCCCAGCCGATCGTACAATCGATTGTCTCCTCGGTCCCGACACGATGGAACAAAGTCGAGTACAAGCAATACTTATTAGGTCAAAGCGTAGTAGGTACGTCGGTTGAAACCAAAGGACATACGTCAGGAAGTCACCAGTCTTGGCAGTCAGATTGGCATACGCCATGATGTGGCGTGCGAGTTGCGACTTAATAGATGATCCAGCGGCACTTGGGCGTAAATTACCACTTTGCTGTCGTCACACTTGAGAGTAAATCTGTGGGACCGAGTGTGGCGACCACAGCCCATCCATGAGGCCGTTGCGCCGGTCTTATAGTAGAAGGATGGAGCCCAGAAGAGAAGACGGCGGATGTAGAACGCCATCGCGAAGCCACCACAGCCGATGTCAACGGCATTTCTCACGAATACTCTCCGAAGATCGAAGAGGGGCCATATCATCAAGGGATTAATGACGCTGGAAGGCGTGGAGATGTTCTGGTGACTAGAATAGCGTGGAGAGTTGTGCAAGGCATCGGACACGAGGCTTACCGAGATGGACCGGACGGCACGATGCTGTCAGTGGGCCACCCAGAGTGACGCACGGTGGTGTACTGTCTCCAGCGCTTCAGCGTCCAAGATCGCGAAAAAACCACGGTGGTAGTGGAAAATATGAGATTAGCCATTGCAGGAACAATTGTCTGGCATAGTCTAGTTTAGATAGTGCATGTGGTCCAATATTGGTTGGAAGACATACTGATCACCGATAGTACGAACATCGATTGGGGCCCCCACACGTATGGGAAGTAGGTAAACGAGGTGGATGAAGAGCTGAAAAATGAATTGGGGTGCATGACAAGGCCGTACCGTAATCTTACTAGTTCTGCGTAAATAGGACAGGGTACACATAATGTACAGTATTATAGACACCAGGTACAACGAATAGATCTCGGCTTGTGAAAATCAGGTAAACGTTAAAACTTAGAACGTAATTGAAAACGCGTATACAGTGGGACAGAGGTCAATAATACCGATGAAAAGGCGTCAATGCGGGATCCTTGAGCTACCTACTCGTGGGCCGTCGCATTAGGGCGAGTAAGGCTTTCTGCGAGTCGCCGAGCAACGGTGGAATGCATCATGCAGCGATCGCGCAGTACTCGCTCCAGTTGCTTCCGTTTATCCTTCACTGTCTTTGAGCGGGGGATAAGGCTAGAAGCAAGCCGAGTCAAGAAAGCGATGTGCCAATCAGAAGCAGGAGGCATCGTGTACCGCCCTTCGTGATCATAGCCCAGCAAGAGATGCTCCATCGCACCTCGGGCCTCCCTTGCTTTTTCGTGCCCTGGCAGTCCGGTGACGCACGCGTGCCCGCTGAACTTAAGACCGCAGTGGTTGAGGTAGTGCACGTTCCGAACCCACCAATCGTCCATTTTTGTCTCACTCTCCAGCTTTGTGACGACGACTGCGATCGGAATCCGCCTTTCGCAGAGTATCTCGAAGAACAGCCTATAATTGCATAGCATAGTTTGTGAGACCCGCGAACCACTCCCAGGTATGCAGAATAGGAGGAGGTCTAGTCCGCCTTCGGCCACAATCTGTTGGATGAGCGAGTACGTTTTCTCGATAGCGCCGAGATACCCCGCGACACTGAAGATGGGCTCTTCCAAACCAATGGTGTCCCAGACATTGAAGGTTCCCCTCGCTACTTGGAATGTGTGCTGTTTCGACTCCAGGGTACATCCCCAGCTGTCAGCGGATGTCTCGGCAACTTTTTGGCCAGCAATCAGGTTGATGACCGAACTTTTTCCGACACCCGCTTCCCCAAAGATGACAACGTTGAAGAAGGCGTGCATCCTAGTTCGGGAAAGGCTGTGAGTGAGTGACCCACAGCAAATCAGAGAATCGGGATCAACCTAAGGGCGAGACGGTCCTAACTAATATTGTGGGGACAGAGAAGACAACAAAGAGCCGCTACGTTAAATGAGGATTGTAGTGGCCTACGAAGTCGCAGGGAACGCACGGATTGCTAAAATTTGGCTGAGTCTCAGGACAAAAAGTTCGAAGGTGCAAGGACGCTTTATGTGGAAACGATTCTGCACTCCGGAATAAACGCTTGTAACATCCCTACGCGTCGTGTTGTACAAAGGAATCGCAACACCGCATGTGAATTCACACCTGAGTCGGATATGAAATCGTGATGCCTGGATGACATTAATATCAATTCCCATGTCCCGCAATCAGAAGGCAGTGTCTCTTACAGCGAGGCAAAAGGGCTCTGCAGGGCGTCTTTCAGAGTCCCACCCGGACCAGGTGTCTCAAAGTCACTAGGTCCCCGTAGTTGACGAGGTTGATGCACGGCCACCCGATAGACTTAACACTTCTACAAACCAGACTTTACTGCGAGAGGAATGGTTAGATTCAGATAACGGCTTATTAATCGATATGGCACGCACTTATTTTTATGACTTTGGTGAAAGGTGTTACGCACGAGGCAAGCAAGATCCATGGCACATGACCCGCAGGCTGCAGCACGGCCTCACACATCCTGCCATAAACGATACAACGGCCCGGGAAGCTCTTCATCATGTATCGTAGTGAACAAGGCGGCACTGCGGACTCTGTTCCTTGCTGCATTCTCATCGTAGGAACCCCCAGAGCAACATGAAACATCATTGCCTATACATGCACTTTTTTTCGTCAGAATCGATAGATTATCGATCATGGACTATGGCACACGCAGGTGGATGGTCACTGTCGGCGATCAGAAGGGCGTCAAAACATATCAGTATGAATGGGCGGATAAATCACCTACCGCAAGAAGGGCGAAGGAACGGTGGTCCTGGTCGGGTAATATTTGGGTTGTTGGATTTCGGCCATTGTCCGTTAGGACAGTACCAAACGTCTTTTCTCAGCACATGGACGTTGTTGAAGAGCCGTGGGAGTTCTTTACTAAGTCTGTATCACCAACCAGCTGGTCCACCATTCATCGTCCATCGTCCAAGGACCAAGCTACTTCTTTGAGCTCGTTGCTCCCTTTCTGTTGATACGACACGTATCCGAGGCCGTATCGGGCTAAAGTCCGGTCCTCGTTTTCTCGCAAAACTGCAAAAGCGTTTGATATCCCGTCTACTGCGATTATGGCGCGACTACTCCGCATTACATCTTCGTTTAACACGACGTCCGACATTGAAAGGACAGCTTGGGACTATGCGAAGACTCGAATACATACCAGGTCAATCGTGATGCGTATGGTTGCTCTCATGGAATATATTATTGCAATCCAATTGTTCATGCGCTCTCTTGTTCTTGTGTCTTTCACGAACCACGATAACTGATTGGACGCACTTTCAAGTCTCACGGGACAGTGTTTAGGGTTTCTGAAGACTCATCAAAACGATGCATATTCACTACAGCTGACAATGATACAAATTGTACTTTAGTGGTACAGGACCGGAAAGAGTAAAATCATGGACACACGTAGCACGCCGACAGAGTAAAAGACGGGCGGTCAGGGAAGATAGGCACGAGACGAGAATGTCAATGCGAAACTTAGCGTGAGTAGTAAACACTGTAATGTCAAGATAGTCGGACTGCAGAGCGAATACGGTCTAGATGTACGCTAAAGTGATCCCACACAGGATTAGCGGTCAGCCTTGTTTGTGGGACGAGTGAGAGTTTCTGCGAGTTGTTGTGCGTCAATGCTATCCATCATACAGCGATCACGTAGCAGACGCTCCACTTCTTTTCGCTTATCCTTCACGTCCTTTGATCGAGGAAGAGCGGGAAGACGCTCCAAGAAACCAGAAAACCAAGCGGAAGCGGGAGGCATAGGGTAACGACCTTTGTGATCATAACCCAACAAGAGCGACTCCAAAGCAGCTCGGCCTTGTGCCGCGTTTGGATGCTCTCGCTGTCCAGTAATGCAAGCATGCCCGCCAAATTTGAGGCCGCTTTGGTTGACGTATTCCCCATTCCGATCCCACCACTCGTCCATGTTTGCTTCGCCCTCCAGACGCGTGACGACGACCGAAATCGGAATCTTTTTTCCGCAGAACACCTCGAAAAACAACCTATAGTTGCACACCATAGTTTGTGTGATCCGCGATCCGCTCCCAGGAATACAGAATAGGAGAAGGTCGAGCCCGCCTTCGGCCTCGATCTGTTGGATGAGACTATACGTCTTCTCCATGGCACCAAGATAATTCGTGGCGCTGAAGGAAGGCTCTCCCAAGCCAATGGTGTCCCAGATGTTGAAGGTTTTCTCTGCCACAGGGAACGTATGCTGCTTTGACTCCAAGGTACATCCCCAAGCGTCACCAGACGTTTTGGCAACCTCTTTTCCGGCAATCAGATTGACGACTGAGCTTTTGCCGACGCCAGCCTCTCCAAAGAGAACAATGTTGAACGATGAGGGCATCCCAGCGTGTCTCTTGGATTGAGAACCCGTAGAATGAAGTAACCGACGTGTAGAGAGCGATCTTGTGAGTTGCGGTGCGTCATCAGAGGTGGGTCGAGTGAGTGATGTCGCAAGTCGCCCTGCGAGAGTACGATGGATCATACAGCGATCACGTAGTAGGCGTTCTAGTTGACTCTGTTTGACCTTCTGAGCCTTCTCCGTTTTGGGCCAAGGGATAATAGATATCCTCTCCAAGAAACTAGAAAATCCGTCGGCGGCGGCAGGCATCCTGTAGTTTCCTCCTCCTGGACCACGGTCTAACAAGAGACGCTTCAGCGCAACACGGCTCTCCCCTTCTTTTTCATGGGACGGCAGTCCAGTGACACACGCGTGCCCGCTGAAGCTAAGACCACTATGGTTGAGGGAATGCACGTTCCGATCCCACCAGTCTTCCATTCTTGTTTCGCCCTCCAGATGCGTCACGACGAGTGCGATAGGGACCCGCTTTTCGCAAAGGACCTCAAAGAACAACCTATAGTTGCTCACCATAGTTTGCGTGATCTGCGAATCGACCCCAGAGGCACAGAATAGAAGGAGGTCGAGTCCACCTTCGGTCGCAATCTGTTGGATGAGCGAGTACGTCTTCTCGATGGCACCGAGATAGCCTGCAACGCTGAAGACGGGCTCTCCCAAACCAATGGTGTCCCAAACGTTGAAGGTCCTTTCCGCAACCGGGAACGTGTACTGCTGCGACTCTAACGTACCTCCCCACAGATAAGGGGACGTCTTAACAACCTGTTTGCCAGCGATCAGGTTGATAACTGAGCTCTTTCCGACACCTGCTTCTCCAAAGATGACAACGTTGAAGGAAGCGTGCATCCTAGTATGGAAAAGGCCGAGAGTGAGTGACCCGCAGCGAAACGGAGGATCGAGTACAACCTGAGGATGAGACTATCCTAACTAATATCACGTGGATATAGAGGAGCTGCGGCGTTGAATGTAGAATGCGGAATAAGACGAGGTGGTAGAGAATGTACTGACTGTGAAAAACGGTGTAAAAGTGGGTACAGACGAGGACCCTTTATGTGCCAGGTATTCCATGCTCAGGAATCAGAACCAGCCCTTGTAACATTCCTACACGTTGCGATTCCGATGGTGTTTGCGCGAAGGAGTTGCGATACTGCATGCCAGTCCGATCTGAATCGGTCCAAGCCTGGTGATCAAAAGGCAGTGCGCCTTATATTTAGGAAAGGAGTAACAAACGGCACTGCGGGTTGAGTCCCACCTGAATGGTCCCCCACTCGCCAGTTCCTGGCCGCCGGTCGATAGTGCTAATACATGGCTAAACTCAATAGTCAACACCTGTAGGGTGAGAGGGATAATCAGAAGACGCGGTGCACGATGTGTTATACTCGAGGCAAGTAGGGTCCATGATGGCCGTGCGTGGTGCGCGGTGGAAGCTCCCTGTAATGAGAGTCATTCGGCAAGGCCCGCAGTGATCCACGTTGCACTCCACATATCACAGGAGCCGCCCACAAAAATACAAAACGTCGTGGCTAACAGTATACGCGCACCGACTTTCATCAGGATCGATAAATTGTTGGGTTGTTTGCGTCTACAAGGTGCGTGGTTGGGGAATCGGAAGGGCATTGGAAGACGCTCACTCGAATAGATGGATAAATCGATTTAGACCGGATGCTACGATGTGCTCAGGGAGATATGGCTCGCTGAAGATATTGATATAGTCTGCGGTGGGATTTGATATCTAACAGAGAACATACGGGAGAGGTGTAACGAGGATTTATCAAACAACTACGCTTGATGGGCTAACACAACCATCTCTACTTTCTTCTTCAAGGAAGTTTTACAGTCTAGGACCACCACATTTTCCGTAAAATCTCTACGCCAAACCGAGCGACTTATCTTTCGCAAGAGTAGCGCCAAGTAACGTGTTCCATAATGGAGCCTACCATGCTGCTGTCCATCTGGTTCGAAATTGACCACGCCAAGAGCATACTCTTTGTTCGATCCGGTAACCAGTAGGCTGAACATATCCGTGGGGATGAGGGGAGAGGCATATCCAAGAGGATTAGCTCGTTGGCGAACAACGAGAGCATACATGTCGCACATGCTAACAGGATCCGAGCCGATTATAGGGACAATCAACAAGCGCACCAGCAGTCCAGTCTTGACGACCGAAAAGGACGGATCAATAGGAACAGAAGTCGGAGCGTTGCCAAGCCAAGATAGTTGGAGAGTACGGGCCCTCGAGGGACCAAGGACATAACAACCCGGCGAGCTTGGAAGCGCTGCGGAATGTATGGACGGGGATCCAGTCCATGCGAGAAAGCCAGGATCCCAACATCTCTGAGAAATAACCTCCAATAATCTGTGAAATGCCCAGGCCCCTTCACCGTATGCAATCGGCATAGTGACGTTGAACATTCCAATAAGTGCATATGCGATATCTTCAGTTCTAGTAGTTTTCCGCTTCGACATCCAACTCATTTTCTCGGATATCCTATTGCAAGAAGGGCGGAAGAAGCAGAGGTCTTGATCAGGGATTCCAGTAACATGGGAGATGTGCCGTCGAAGAGTGCGGGATTCTTTGTCATTGCCAGTAGGATCATCTGAGCAGATAGGCTTCCAGTCCTTTCCGTAAAATTTCATTCTCGTCGGCGCCAACAGCTCCTGCAAAGTCCATCCTCTGATAAACCATGGCTCGGATGGGAAGTCATCGAAAGAGGTAGACTTTGCTAGATGAACGATGCATACTGCGGCATCTCTGTACCACCCATACATCGACCGAATTGCTTCTTCGAGCTCCGCGCTGCTTTCTTTGTTGATACAGCACGTGTCCGACCAGGCGTAGGCACAGTTATGTTCGGACCGCGCTTTCTCGCAAAACTCCAAAAGCTTTTGATACCCGGGCTGGTGCGACTCTGGTACGACTCTTCTGGGGTCCCCGTCGCCCAGTAATTGGCGGAAATTTGGCTCGCCAGGGCCCCACCTATGTGAAAAGATGGCATACTGGATGAGCTCTCGCACTTTTTTCTAGGTAAAGGAAGGTGAGATGTCGAATGTGGATGGACACAAGTCGTACCTGACACCAATCATGGATGTGAGGGCCGGAAGCCCCCAAGGGACTCTTTACAATCGAGTCTATTCTTGCGGAGACATCGAGTCGGTTGGAATCCCAGAAATCGTTTCGTGTAACCAACGTCATGTCAGCGAGACGGATGAGGTGAGTAGGGAGGTTGTTGTTCACATAGCTCTCACAGGCATTGAGAAGTCGTTCTCGAATGGGGTCAGGATCAAGCTCCCCCATGGGTAGTTCGAATGAACGAGTCGACGCCGAGTCTGACGAGAGTAGTCAACGTGGAACCAGCCTCCCTTGCCAGTACGTACAGGTTCAGCATGGCCAGTTGGCCACTTCAAGCTCCGCCGTGTCGCTGACGCCAGGCCCATCAGAGGCAAGCGCAAGGCAAGCCGTCGATGCCTTGCGCTTGCCTCTTTTAGACAGTCCACATCAATCATCACTTCTTAGTTTTATGTTCGATATTGTCAGTGGGAAAAATATTCGAACCCCAGAATGAATCACATCCGATATCTCTGTCACGCACGCGGCAAGCAAAGTGGAGGCATTCTGCGAATGGCACTTTGCCGCCGTGATCTAGGCCCTAACGCCGTCCTGTTAAGGCGCTCCGCGTGCCAGGACATCCGGTAAGTTGCGTGTGGCTGCATTTTTCCGGCTATTGACACGTGGTAGCTGACATTAATCGTGTCTCACCGCGGTCGCAATTCTGGTTTCGACGCGTAGCTTACCCTACTATCTTGAACGAGCTACTCACAGCATGCCCTCTCGGAAACCGTATTGTGGATGCTCGCGCAAGTTGATTCTCGCTTTCGATATTGGCACGACATACAGCAGGGTCTCGTACAGCATTCTCAATCCCGGGGAGGTACCGACAATTCTGCACGTTACGAGGTAGGTCAGATGGTGGGGGAAAACAGGTTGTGCTCACATAGATTTTTTTTACTAGATATCCTGCCCAAGGTTACGCTGTAGGCTATGACAAGATACCATCTATTCTGTACTATGAT
>JBBPTF010000751.1:0-11518 GCA_038094015.1 Phylloporus cf. gajari
AGGCACGAACCCAATAATTGCCAACGGGCTTATCTGCTGTAACAACCACAGAATAACGTTGTCCAGAATGGATAGGGATCCAGTCGACTTCGACGGGCAATACTTCGTTCCCGTCTGCCTCAATAATTGTCATGCGATGACCATCGATCGTGAAGTTGAAGAAGGGAGCACAAGACATGGAAACCACGCGAAAGCGGTATCGCAATCCTTGCTTGACCTTGGTGACAGAGAGAGGACTGGCTGGACCACCAGAGTAGCGGCCGAGACCATTAATCAAGGTCGCATTTGACTGTACTCCTGAAAAAAGTCGGCCGAGTGTGGCAGAAGGTAAATGGTACCTGAATAAGGTCAGTCCCAGCATGTTGTGCATAGTGATCCGCTTACCAGTCTGCGAGAGTAATAACCGTGTTCTCTGCTTGCAGTTATAAGATAATAAATTAGTATGATGATGTTAACCGACCGTCATCAACATCATACAGGGATGCCAGAGGGTCCTCGGGATCGTAGATAATAAGCGGCCCTCGAAGTCCGTCACAATATTGAGTCGAATAGTGTGAATGGTACCAGTACGTTCCGGTCTGACCAGTGATGTTCAAACGGTATTCAAATGCCTCTTCTGAACGAATTGGACATTGTGTGATTCCATAAGTACCATCAGCCCAGTTGGACTTGTGCTGAAATATTCCGTGCCAATGCTTTCGGAAATGCATCAGCGAGCAACAACCGAGACTAAATGCGTGATTACTTACGACACTAGTTTCCACCGATGTATTGACATCCGTGAGCTTGTTGGAAACTTTGACAACAATCTCTTCGCTCTGGAATGTCATTAGTAGGACAGTTTGAATATTAGCGAGATTGCTTCACCTTGTTGGCTCGAATGATCGGCCCAGGGAATTTATCGTTGATTACAATCGCTCTGCAGAACGTCCGGAACCCAACAAGAGGAAACTATTTGTATGGACTCACGTTCGGTTGTATCCATCCGGTGCAATAGCTTTATTTGAGATCTCGAGATTGTGTACTTCGCAAGCGGCGGCAGGCTGTGGGGATGCATTGTAAATGGCAGAGAGTGCGAACAAGAGGGTATAAAGGGAGTACATCTCGAATTCCGCAGAGGAATATTGAAATGAATTGATGCAGCAATTACTCAGTATTTTAGTTTCTCTTTATAGTCGAACATGAGTTCAGGTTGCATCCTTGCCAGGGCAGGAACATCCATCAGAGTCTTTCTGTTGCTGATGTCGCGATAATCGCTGAAACGGTTGTAACGCGGGTGGACGTGTTTGGATGGGGTATCGACGATGGAACCATTATTTGATCCGAATTTTGTGTCTTTCGTGTACATTTGATCAACACAGCGACCGTTAGCAGTAGATCTAGCGTCAGTATATTCGGCTACTTGCCATCCTGGATAAGTACCATAAGCATAGAATTAATCAAGGGTTCAAACACTTTAACGGACGAACTAGCACTAAGTTGGGGCTGATCGACTCAACAAGATGGTCCAAATCTGAAAGCGGGTTCTTGAGTTTGGAGTTCGGTCTCGAAATCCCCAAATTATCAGTTACCCACCAGAATCTCGTGTAAGTGGTGGCGATTAGTACAGAGTCACCTCCCCGGGAACTCCCGACTTCTTCTGTTGCACATGACGACCTACTGGCGCCGATCACGGTATGGTCTCAGCTGCCAACTGGCCAATAGAAACAATCATGTAACCCCTGGCGGTGCACCAAGTGGTTGGTATGTACGAGGCAATTATGCGCTCGTCGCCGCTCCCTAGCAAGTAGGTATATTGTCAGCATGGTGGGTGAATGCATTATTGCTCGCCATGTGGTTAGCACACAGGTGTTATGTGGCATGAATCGACTTCCGGCTCGTCGTCAATGATTATTGCCAAGCTGGTGAGCCATTCAGATTGTCAAACATCTGCCGTTGACGGATCATCTGTCGACTGATGAATTATTAATGCCTATTCATCCGTCGTGGCAACAGGCTAGCGCATACATCCACGTCGCACGACGCGTCCTTTCTTCCCTGTTACCCCCGAGTAAGTTCTAGAAAGTCGGAAAGTGATGAGATTTAACCTTGTCGCCAAGCCAAGCCACTCTGTGGCGGGATACTGTGTCCTAGTGAAGCTTTTTGTTCATCTTACAAATGCGGTCTCGCCAATGCTAGTGATTCGTTGTGGACAAGAGTATTTCTAGGAATCAGGGGTCGTTGTCATAGTCTGTGGCATCCCAAGTGTGCGGACAATGTCGTTCATCATGTTACAAAGGTAAACAATCACTTCATCATCTATATGGCTTTGTATCCCAAATCCTCTGCAATAATCGCAGCTGCCTTCTCCCCGATTAACAACGCAGTCGAGCATGTATTCTAACGAGAAAGAAAGATAAGTAACCTCGCATAAGACACGACGTCAACTTACGTTTCCAACGTTGGATGGGCATATAGACAAGTCTAGGGTTCATGATCAAAATGCGGCACGAGTACGGGTGGTGGTACGTACCTGCGACCTTGAGACCCTCTACCCCATGTACATTCAGTCGGGCATCGACCACACCACCTTGATCGCGGGGTTTCATCGCACACGTCCCAAGCTATACAAATATATGTTTATCAGCGACTCTCAAATATAGCGGTAGAAAGGGAACTGACAGAGTGCAAGGTTGACATAACTACATCATTGTACTCGGTAAATGCATCGACAGAGTGGTCTGGGAGGGGTGGCTCACCCATGTCACGATGGAACTTTACGATAGCCTCATTGTCCGCATCCGAGTATACGATATCTGGTGCATCAATAGACACCGGAACATCTGTCTCTTTGCATGCCGCAGGACTGCTGCCAGGAAATTTGGGATGAAACGCAGCCACCTCTCCCCGATATGCGGGCATACGCCTGATAAGCTCACGTGTGAATTTGTACCACAAGGTCAACTGTGCAATGTCGCCTTCCCTAGTGATATATTGATCTTCAATGGGTCGTGTGAGTAGGCTCAGAATACAGAGAAACCCACTTGGTGAGAAAATTAGTCTTAAAGTCCAGGAGCGAGTTCAAATTGTCCGCAGACGTGACATGGACACTACCACTAGAATCTGGGTATGACTATAAAACGATATGTCAAGGCGAGTGGTGTAGCAGCGTTATCTTGCTTCCTTACAAGAAGGTAGAGCAGAGAGAGGAGTTTACGATCAGGTGACGGGGCGAATGGAAAACTAGTGAACGAGCAGCAATGGTCAATAACTCACGATTCTAAGGTACAATTATGACGTACCCAGCAAATGGGATGAGAATAGACATGGGCTTGTCTGGATTGTGCTTGAAGAATGTTTCCCACCTCCGTTGTAACGCGGGACCAGCGGATGCCAATTGTGCTTCCGTCGCACGCAGTTTCAGGAGGGCCAGAATCCCACTGATATGTTCTTCAGTAAACCAACGTGACTAGTAATATATGGACGAACTTGTGAGCAACTTTCCCAGTCCCGTTCTCCTCCCATTCTTTCAGACGAGCTGACAATCACGTTGGCATGCCATGTAATCCCGTGGAGGAGCTCACCATTGATCGCTTCTGGATCACTCCAGACTTCATCCATCGTATCACTCTCATTCGACATGTAGAATACCGGAAAGACTCCCAGGTGGTCTGAAAGTATACTTTTTTCTTGAGACAGGACCACATCACCATGCTTGCACCTACCTAAATAATTTTCACCGACACTAGGCAAATCAACTTGGACACGTATGTTGTTCCTTTCGAGTACAGAGCGTGCACCAATCCCAGATCTCTCTAAGATCGCCGGAGAGCCAAATGTGCCAGCAGAAACAACAACCAATTTGTTCGCCTTCACTGTAACGAGCTCGCCATTGGCTCCTTGGGATGATTTCTCATCTGACATGTACTCGACCCCGACAGCACGTCCACCCCTACAATTGGCTTTAGTTGATTAATGTACGACACTATCGGTTTAACGTACTGCATAATGACGCGTTTAACGCGTTTCCCAGCCATGATAGTTAGATTTGAATTCCCAGCATGCGGATACAAGTATCGGGACGCAGAATCAGAGCGCCTTCCAGTGACGGGGTCAATATAGCTGGTTTGTCAGGGATTAGTTCGCGAGAGATATTGTCTTCAAAGATTTCTCACTGATACGCTGGCTGATGTAAACGAACTGGGTTAGTCCATTTGTCATCCAAGCCACAACGCTCACACTATACGCATTTGCAGTCACAAAATCGTTGTTATCGTTGATGTATGGTCGGTCCGGATCGTATGCCCTCCCCACGTTCAGTAACTGGCTACCTAAGCCAAAGTCAAAACCACCAGCGGATATCTGGATTGGTCCAGAGTAGCCATGTGTACTTGGTCTGTCAGATATAGGATGAAAGGTTTCGAGCTACCCATTTTACTAACCCTCTGATTCTGTGAACGTGTTCTAGGTGCTCACCCTTCTAATGAAAGGGAGGAGCTCATTGAAGCTCCATCCTTTGTTGCCAAGCGCGGCCCAATCGTCATAGTCCGAGGCAGCACCGCACACGTATAACAAAACTACAGGGGAACGGATGAGATATTTAGTATCAGTTTCTCCGTTTGCGACTCACAATTCACAGCAGCACCACCGCCCACACTCCGACCGCAGCCAGCGCTAACACTGCGCCAATTAACCTGGGCACTTGGCTCGCCAATGTAGCTGGTAAATGTTGTGCTATCCTTGAAAAGATGTTCAGGGTATCTGCACGGTTGGACATGATACGGAACATCGCGAGAGTGTTGGCCACTCTCGAGGACGAGGATCGTCAGCGAGGGGTCCATAGAAGCCAATCGACCAGCGACAACACACGCAGTCGTTCCGCCTATCGTCGAATGAGTAATGAGAATTGCAACTGTTAAAGAAACTCGCCTCCAGCAAAGACGATGTCAAACTCTCGAGGCATAATCTGCGATTTTCAAGGTACAAACAACGAAAGGAGGGGAAGTAACAGTTGGGAAGAATCATGACTGGAGGACTTATATACGTTTCGCCCATAATAAGCCTGGTATGGTGAATCAGTCGCTGACCGCATGCAAGGGAAATGAAGCATAGTTGCATCATATCTGCCCTCCGCGCCCGATATAGAGCACTTGGATTCCACTTGGTATCAGAAAGGGTGAGTGACTTTCCGTACTCAGAGGTAGAGGGAAGTGGTGTTGAAAATGAATATATATTTCGGAACAAAGAGTGGAGTCGGCATTACCTCTGCCATTGCCTGGTTCTGACGGTATCACAGTCCGATACGGACAGAATCAGGCAATGACAAAGCTAAAATCCATGGTGCCGTAAGGCGACGGGTACTTCGTCCGGTGGCGCGCGTGGGTGCAAACGTGATGATGGTGTACAAACGGCACGAGCGTGGAGAACAGGCCGGCACGCAAAACGGTACTTGGAAGAGCGCGCACTGCAGTCTTATAGTAAGTGCACAGTGTGTGGCTAGACTTGGAGGAATCCAGAGTAGCTTCGGAGGCGCGATTGGATGTCTACGAAACGAACAGCCGGGGTCAAACAGATGGGTAACAGCAACGTGGGACAAATGCCAGGCGGAGCAGGTGGTGGTCCCGGTGGACAATGGGCTATCTCGCAATTCCCAATCCCTTGGTAATATCCTGCCGCTTAACTTTGCTCACGATTACTGGTAGTCCCATCACTCACATTCAGACTACATTCGCCGTGCCCACTGACCCATGCGCTTCGCTTGCCAGTATAGCGAGGGTAGTCGATCCACCTGTGGTTGAATGAGTAATAGCAACTACAACCGTTAAAGAAACTCGCCTTGCAATGCTATTGCATGTGCCATGATAAGATACAGCACTTGGGTTTCACATCAGTATCCGAGAAGGGAACAGATCTTCTGTACTCGAGAAATTGCGCCTTATAGTGAAGTGGAGTTGAAAAAGAACAGGTTGGGTGATTCTGGAGTCACGTAGGATACGATCAGAACCGGGTGAGGAGTGCAGTCGTGGTTGAAATGCGCTTTAAACAGCGCACTGCCGGGTCGATTAGCAGACTTATACCCAATTTCTGACTCCGACCCGGCAAGCAGATTGGTCATGCGCAGGGTAGGGGCGGGCCGAGAAACTTCCAAAGCGGTTGCCAGTCGGAGTGAGAATGTTGAATAGGGTGTGCATGTCGACTTGTCGCTTTGCTAGATGAAGAGCGCTACTAATTGCACGGTTAGGTCAGTAAGCGAAGTGCGAATGGCAATCGGGCAGCTGAGGTTAATGGTCGGGTGAGACCTCGAGAGCCACATGGCCTGGCATTGTAGGTCGTGCGGTGGGGCAAGCGGGGATCTGGCTTGCAAGAGCAAATACTCGAGATACCATAAGCTGCGACGAGGCCCAGCGTCATCATATCACCGAAAAAGCACCATCGCTTTCACCCCGCAAGGCCGCGACCTCTTCGTGGCGTGCGCCGTGCGTGCCGTTCTCGACCCTCATTTGTTGCGACGTCGCTGTTCTGGCGCTGAGTGCTGCTCCACGCCCTGACCCATCTAATGTTCCTAACTTACTCGTCATCGATCGCGGAGGTGGAGCTTTGGGCGAGCAATCCCCTCGTGCTTTGTTTCCTGCAGCTTCTTTCGACACCATAAACGCAAGAGGAACGTCGGAACGCCAACCGGCATCCACTCTATGCAGACCCAACCCAACACAGTCACCGGCTTTAGCTTCACACTTCTTTGTGAGCCGCACTCCTTTCTTTTCAGAAATGAGGCTGAGTTTTCTTTTCTTTCCGACCTTGGACGGCGCTCGACCCCTCTTGTAACTCCGTACGGCCCCCCTCTCCTCGCGCTCATCCCCACGGAGTGATGGGTGCCACCAATGGCCGCCTGTTTCTTATACACCAAACAAGACGCTTTGAAAACATGACGCATTCCTCCTCTTCGAGACCAGCGATCTACCTGTCGATTTCTTCACTTTCGGTGGAGATCCTGCCTCCCTGGATGAAGGAGCGCTCCTTGACCTCCACATCAACCATTTTGCACACGGCCAACTTTATGCAGCTTTGTCTAGAGTGAGATGCAAAGACACGTTAATACTCCTCAATAGCTCCAACGACGCTTACGCGACCCGACTCTGTAGTGTATTCCTCGCTCCTGCTAACCATGTAATCGTACATTAACCGTCTAATACTATACACTGATGCCGAGCATGTCGGAACGCTGCGCTTGTATACTACACAAGTAAAAACCTAGCAGAGATTGGCAACAAATGACCAGACTAATACATGAGCTTTCTGATCGAGTTTTAGGAGCTGGCGACGAGTATCCAGCGTATCTCAGTATCCTAGATCCTCTGCAATAATCGCTGCTGCCTTTTCTCCAACCAACAATGCAGTTGAATACGTGTTCTGCAAGGAAGGCATGAGTCAATAATGAACGGGGATGAACGATGACACCAAGTAAGATAGTAAGACGTACATTTCCAACATTGGTGGGACATATAGACAGGTCTAATGACCGCCATCAGGACAACGCGGATGACCAATATCTGTGCATACCTGCGATTTTGAGACCTTCTATCCCATGTACATTCAGTCGCTCGTCGACTACACCGCCTTGGTCTCGGGGTTTCATCGCACATGTCCCAAGCTATACAAACGCGTCTATCAATTAAAATAAAATAAAAAAGCTGCGCCATAAGCTGACCGAGTGAAAGGTTGAGCCAGCTATAGTAGTCATGCATGGAGGCGTTCAGAAGATATATCGAAAAAAGGAGATCTGGCGATTTGACTCACCTGAGTCACGAAGGAAGTTCACGATGGCCTCATCGTCTGCATCAGAGTAAACGATATCGGGTGCATCGACGAGTGCAGGCACATCTCTTTCTTTGCATGCTGCAGCACTGCCGACAGGAAACTTGGGATGGAAGACTGCGACCTCTCCTCGATACGCGGGCATCCGCCTGGTGAGCTCACGGGTGAATTTGTAAGATAGGATCAACTGCGCGATATCGCCTTCTCTGGTAATCGGACGTATGAGCAAAATGGGCAATACGACAAATGTGTGGGACATACTTTGTGAGAAGCCCACTGTCAAAGTCTGGGGGAGAGTCCAAATCGTCGCCGGACGTGACGTGAACACTACCAGTAGATTCTGAGTATGCCTCGAATACCCAGTATCAACATGGGAAATGGAGTACACAGTATTGATTCCTCACAACATAGTAGGCCACACGCAAAATTTTCCGGTCAAACGAGGCTTGAAGATACGATGGAATACTAGTCGAGGGATCAGCGGCGAAAGATACAGACCAGAATGTAACAACGACATACCCAGCGAATGGTATATGAATGGACATAGGCTTGTCTGGGTGGAGCTTGAAGAATGTCTCCCATCTTTGTTGTAACGTGGGATGGGCAGATGACAACTGCGCTTCTGTCGGGCGCAGCTTCAAAATAGCTGCAACCCCACTAAAATGACGTCTGTTAGCAATCTACTGCGGCAAGTAAGGTGTAGCGACGAACCTGTGAGCAATTTTCCCCTTTCCGGTTTTCTCCCATTGCCTTAGTTCGGCTGACAATTTTGTTAAATACAGTTTGAGATAAAATTAAATGAAGCACCTACCATTCATTGCTTCCGGGTCATCCCAAAGGTCGTTCATTGTATCGATTTCTTCTGATACATAAAACGACACAGATGCATTGGGATGGTCTAGAATGTCACCCGTGACCTTTGAAATGATAACATTTCACCATACTCGACTTACCTTGATAATTTTCGCCAACTCCAGGTAGATCAACCTGGAGAGGGACGTTGTTCCTTTCAAGCACGGACTGCGCACCAATTCCCGACCTTTCTAAGATCATCGGGGAGCCGAATGCACCGGCGGAAATAACTATTAGCCTGCTGGCCCTTGCTATAAAGACCTTGCTCTCTGTGGCTTGCTCATTTGAGACATACTCCACACCCACAGCACGACCATTCCTGTTACTCACGTTAGTTAATTAATGAGAAATTCTTTCCATCTACGTACTCGATGGTGACGCATTTCACACGTTTTCCGACCAAGATGGTCAAGTTTGGATTGTCTACATGGGGGTACAAGTACCGAGACGCAGCATCTGAGCGCCTTCCAGTGACAGGGTCGATATAGCTGTGTTATCGAGGGTTAGACACATCGTCGTCTTAAATGTGCAGTACACTTGCAAATAGCTCGGCTAGCGAACCAGCTAAGTAAGCACGTGACTATGCATCTCTCTAATGATGAAAATACGCACGCCATACGCATTCGAGGTCACAAAATCGTTATTATCATCGACTTGTGGACGGTCCGGGTCGTATAGTTTGGCCATGTCGAGGAATTGACTACTGATTGTAAATTTAGCGCCACCAGTTGATATCTGAATAGGACCCGAGTAGCCGTGTGTGGCTGATCTTTCAGGTATCGGATTAAATGTTTCGATCTGTGAATGGATGTGTTTGATTCAGCCAAGCTTATTGGTCGTGATAGTGTTTACCTTTTTAATGAAGGGAAGGAGTTCGTTGAAGTTCCAGCCTTTATTGCCAAGTGCGGCCCAACCATCATAGTCTGATGCAGCCCCTCGTACATACAACAAAGCTGTGACAAAAGGCCAAGGACCTAGTGAGTCATCCCAAACGGATGGCACACGGGAGGTTGTGGCTCGCAACTCACGATTAATCGCAGAACCACCTCCGACTGCCCTACCAGTTGGAACAACAACTACGCGTCCGTTGAGGCGTGCGCTTGGCTTGGCAATGTAGCGGTGGACAGTTGTGCTATCTGGGGCGAGATTTTCTCCGTATCTGCAGGGTTGGACATGGCGAGGGATATCGCGAGAGTGCTGGCCGCTCTCGAGGATGAGGATCTTCAGCGAGGGGTGTGCAGAGGTTAGTCGACCTGCGATAACGCACGCAGTCGTTCCGCCTGTTCAAGTCGGATAAGCAAAGCGCCGGGAAGTACCAGGAACAAACCCACCTCCAGCAAAGATAACGTCAAACACTTGGGACATCAAGGCTGCCAATGTTTAAATTGTGAAGAGGATGCAAATTGAATGCCAGGCCTTAAGTCGCAAACGGGGCACCCAGGATGCCGTGGCTTTATATGAATACCCATTGAACGTAAGCGAAACCCATCTGCAAGGCGGGGGTTATTGGGATGTGCCGGAATGATCCTCCTTGACTCCGAGGATTAGTGTTGGCGCTTGAGGTGAGCAGACTAACAACATAGCAATGGCGTTCGATAGAATCAATAACCAACAGTAATAGATTGTGAGTCTTTCGGAAGGCGTAACCCTGTGCGGGGATCACCTTCGTTGATGCCAGCAGTATGATAGCGCACTGCCAGTTCGTGAAACTTGCAAAACAATAAAAATACCCATCAACTTGGAGCCCCCACATTTCATCACCGACTCTCCCACAGTGGGTTCCTTATTTCAATAGGCACTAATGCCCCTTCTGAAGGACTTGTAGTAAATCGGTCCCTGCGTGCAGTCTTCTACAGTGGCTGAAGGACTCACAAAATGATAGCGCAACAGTGCATCCCGCTTAGCTGGCAAGACCAAATGCTTGATACGACTGAAGCTGCCCTCAGGGCTAATTGTGAAACATGCTGTACAACCAGGGCAGTGATGCAATCAAGACAACTCTACGTGAACTTCGTGACCAAGGCGGCGAAGCCAGCAATTATTTCTTCCGCCGTGTCTGCTGTGATCAGGATCTTAGGTCCTCTGCAATAATCGCAGCCGCCTTTTCCCCGATCAGCAACGCAGTCGAATACGTGTTCTACAAGGGAGGCATGAGCCATCATCAAACCCGAAATAAACCAAGATAAGGTAGTACATACATTTCCGACATTGGTAGGACATATAGACAGGTCTAACGGCCTCCATCAGAACGATACGGACAATCAGTATCTATACGTACCTGCGACCTTGAGGCCTTCTACCCCATATACATTCAGTCGCTCGTCAACCACACCACCTTGGTTTCGTGGTTTCATGGCACATGTGCCAAGCTATATAAAGGCGACTATTGGTGATAATCAGAGCAAGGGTCATAAGGTAGCTGACCGAGTGAAATGTCGACGCAACTATAAAGATTGTGCACGGAAGAGCTCAAAAAACAGATCGAAGAGGGGGATCTACTAATGTTGACTCACCCGAATCACGAAGGAAGTTCAAAATGGCCTCGTCGTCTGCATCAGAGTACGCGATGTCGGGTGCATGGGTGATCGTGGGTACATCTCTCTCTTTACATGCCGCGACACTGCCAACAGGGAACTTGGGGTGAAATGCAGCAACCTCCCCCCGGTACGCGGGCAAACGCCTGGCGAGTTCACGGGTGAATTTGTACGATAAAAGTAACTGCGCGACGTCGCCTTCTCTAGTCATGATCAGACATAAGACACAATATGACGAATGGATAGACATACTTCGTGAGAAAACCAGTGTCAAAGTCTGGAGGAGAGTCCAAGTTGTCACCAGATGTGATATGAACACTACCAGTCGATTCTGCATA
>JBBPTF010000752.1:0-11510 GCA_038094015.1 Phylloporus cf. gajari
TGCAGCTTCCTCACGAGTGGTGGGCTTCACAACACCCATAAAATCGACTTCCCTCATCTCAGTCGTGTGGCAATTGAAGAGCCGTTGTCGACGGTTGTCGCATTTCTCTCCTGTGTCAACATCCCATCGAAAACACAACTCTGTTTAGTACCCCATTTGGAACGTGGTTGTTCCATCGATGATTATCATCCGATCCTTTCATTTATTGCACAGAGATTCAGCACATCCGAAGAACGATCATCGTCTGATCTGACATTCCGTTCATTGATCATTAACGGCGATTTTTCTTCCGAGCTAACGTTCCGTACCTCGGAACGTAACTGCAAGCGTAGTTCTTTATATCATAATTTCGAAGGTTGGGGATATGACGTTCCCCTTGAGATAATCCTTGGAACGCACTCAAAGAAAACGGAGGAGAGGAGAGGAACATTTCTTACGACGAGTGATATACACCACATCATGAACAATATTTGTTGCTCTCTGCCTTTGACAAGCGTTCAAACGCTCCACATCATCGAGCCGTTCCAGTTCTCGTCCGACTTTTGGAGGGCGATACTGGGGCATATGCGAGGTTTACGGTATATGAGGTTGAGCGATGGGTATATGCCGGATCTGTCTCTACTGTCACTCCGTTGCAGTCCCAGCAAATCGGATCCAGACGCCACGCAGTCGATTCCTGATCAAGATCTGACTTCAGATCACACGTTCGTCCCAGCACTGAAGAGGTTGGAGCTCTACCGCATGAAGTTTAGAAGTGACGATGCAAAATGGAGCCCTGGCATATCTCAAAAGTCGCTCTCCCGTATGCTCTCTACCCGCGAGAAGCTCCAAAAACGAGTTACGATGACCAATTGTACGTTCAAATAGCCTAGTGGATGCCTGAACGAGTTTGTGTAATGGTTGAGTCACCCTCAGGTATTTATATTACATGTCATGTACCATCGAACCACAAGAATCGGTCCTAGTTTTCTATTGTGTTTGCGACTCGTTCTGAGCTCCAGACAGGGAACACTCCGAGGCATTGTCGTGAACATAGCTACAATATATCGTTTGGTGGATCAACGTGGAAATACGACCAACCATCTTTGATCGTGTGACACTCTCGCGGCTGCTATATAGAAGGGAAACAGAAGAGTTGATAATCCTGTGAAAGAATAATGGAGAGGAATGAGTTCAGTTTTCAATGATTCTGCCCAAGATGAGTGAAAGACGCACTGTTATGACGTTGCAAAGTTCTCGAACGTACTATAGCCACTAGAAAGGCACTGGGACGAAGAGAATATAAACGCGCAAACTTGAGGACTGGTACTGTTTCCACAAATGAGTGCATTTTGCAGCTTAATGCCAAGGTGCACAGAGCGAGTTGATCAGACCGTAGCCGTGTGGGAGGGATGCAACAGAGTCAAAGGGCCTGTCTACTAGTCTGGTGACCAGACCACTATGAAGTTGCCGCGTTGAGAGGCAGTGAGTTACAAGCCTGTTCGTATCACCCGACAGCCATTGAACCGAGCAAGATATATCGTACCCAGGACGTAGTACATCATACGCGACCGTGTGGACAAGGCACACTGTGGCAGTACTGCTACCACGTGATCAGCTTCGTTACGTAGACATGTTCGTCTTACCACTTTTCGTCCTTGCGCGTAGCCTGTAAGTCTTGCGAATCTTGAAATCTGATGATCGGTGATTTATCTATTCAAGAACGCCTGTTTCTTGTCGTTGATCCCACTACCAACGATATGTCCTCGCCAACCAATACCCTACTGGCCAGCTTGGACGAAGAGATCCATCAGCAAGTAATGTTCTTGTCCAACCTTCGTGCCAAAAGAAACTTCGTTTTACCCGTTTTCCGCCTTCTACCTGAAATCCTTGCAATTATCTTCGTCCACGGGGCGCGCGACTACTATGAAAGTGATGATGGTGCCTGCTTCACACCTTGTATTCCGACTTGGGTCAACGTCTCCTATGTTTGTAGTCATTGGCGTAATATCGCTCTCAACTGCCCTGCTCTTTGGTCATTCCACTTTAATGTGTCGCTGCGCTGGACAGAAGAGCTACTTCTCAGGTCGAAAGAGGCGCCACTGAAGATATCATGCATTTACCCGTCTCATCAATGTACAGAAACTTCCTTGGGGACAAGGCTCCTGGATAAGTTACTGAAGCATTCAGAACGTATCCAAGAGTTCCATTTAGATGCTCTGCCATCGTTTCTTCCAGATCACCTCTCCTTATGCCTTCCCCGCCTCGAGAGGTTAAGAATGAATTTTCGGTGGCTCCACACTAGGCCATCGATCACAATTACCAGCAGTGACGAGCCTCTGCTCCATTCATTGAGACTTATCCACTGTTCACTGCCATGGTATTCGCTCAACCTGACCGGATTGAAATTACTTTTTTTGTGCTGTGTTCTGTTGCCCTCTCCTCCGAATATGGTCGAATTTCTTTCCATCATGGGCAGCATGCAAAACCTCATTATCTTGCACCTCGAGAATACTCTCCCCAGCGCGCGCCATTTTCTCTCTAGTGGTGGCCTCGATGTTTCCCCTAAAGTCACATTACCTCACCTTGCTGTCTTGGCGATCATAGCACCAATATCGACAGTCGTCGCATTAGTCTCTTGTGTTAACATTCCTCCAACTGTGCATCTCACCTTAGGACTTCTACTGGAACCTGGAGTCACAATTGATGATTTTGCCCCGATCCATTCGTTTCTTGCACAGCAATTCTGTAATCGACCGTCTGGCCAGATGTTTTGCTCATTGCTCATGGACACAACTTACTTTTCCACATTGGTTTTCGGTCTCGCCTACGAACCTCCGCACGAAGATGTGGGCTGTAACGTTCCTCTGAAAATCACCTTCGGAGAGGTCGATGGCGATGAAGACACGGAGGAAATGGACCTCCCAGATATACATCACATCATGGGCAACATCTTTTCCTCTTTGCCCATGAGGAACATTCAAAGTCTCCATGTCCGGTGGTCTCGGTACTCGTCCGATTTTTGGAGGGTGATATTGGGGCGTTTAGTCGGGTTACAGCGCATGAAACTGAGCTATGGAGAGATGCCGGATCTGTCTCTGCTCGCTCTCCCCGCTCGCCCGTCCAAAGAGAAAGTCCCGACCTCAAGTCACATGTTCGTACCAGCGCTAGAGGAATTGGAACTTTACCGTGTCACGTTTGCACCTGACCATACACCAATAGAAGGTGGCGTGTCTCGGAAGTCACTCCTTGACATTCTATCTACACGCAAGGAACTCCGGGACCGACTGACCATGATCGAATGCAATTTAATGGATGGCTCTACTTTTTAACAAGCCAATTTCAGTCATCCTCCTCGAATATCGCTCAAGCCTTCATTTGATCAATCACAGTTAGTCTCGCATGTTCATACATCGACCCTGGCCTGATGCCGATGTCGCGCCATCCATGCCCACATGCGCGTCAATCATGTTCCTAGCTAGCATGTGCCTCACGCACCCCTGGGTCCTTCAAACTACTTCTCTCCTATCTTCACGCAGCGCCTCGACTTCCTTTGAATATGCCATCCCGCTACGTCCTCTTTTTCCTTATGACCACCGTTTACCATTACGTCCACTCTCAATTCCTCTCAAGCGCCCGCTTGTGTCCTCGGGATCGATGATGGCTCCATCCCACATGACTGCTTCGCCCGCATTCTACATTCCATCCTGTCATAGATGGCAATGAGTCGGTCGTTCTTGTCCCGAACTTACGGGTCTTCTTCTGGACGACGTTGGGTGGGACCTAGGACGTTCGAGACACGCCACTCAGATGGCACAATCTAAAGTGATATACACCGAAATGGTAACAGTCATTGAGTAGCATGCAGTGTACCCGAATTGTAACCAAGTCGAAACGTAGTACATCGTCATCAAAGCACATCTAGCATCCGTACGCTATTTATCCGCTTGTCCAATATTGCCGGCGTGATTTCCTCCACCTGGACCGTGATCAAACTCTCCGCAGCGACTCGTCTATATTCGTCTATATTGCGGCGTGTGGGAGCGAGTAAGAGAGCCCCAAACGGTTGCTTAAGCCGCGCAATAAATTGGAGTGCGCGCGTCCGCTTTTGCGTGGGAGCCAGAGTCGAAGGGGGCCGAGGCAATCCAGCATTGGGGGTGGAACGATCACCAAACGGGAGTCTGATGCGGGACATCAGCCGCGCAGTTCGCGTTGGCATGGCCGTCGATGCGGTATTGGATGGACCGGGGAACACAGATGACTTGTCGTCCGTATTCTCCTCAGCAATAGCCCCTAATGCGCTCCCGACAGGCTGTCTGTCGAGGAGAAAGTCGATCCAGGGGTGGACGAGGCACATGGAACCGAGCCGGGAGAGATCTTCATCAGTTCTGATCTCTACGATCCCGAGTGCGTTTGTCTTTACACGAAAAACATGCTCCGACCCGTTCCGGGAGACAAGTACTTGTCCGACCTTGAAGGCAATACACGGGAGTTTCATTCGAAGACCTGAAAACAACGGCACCGGGAGGTCATTCACCCGCTCGTACAATGTCACAAGCAAGGTGGGGTTGATCGAACGAATTCCAGCAGTGATGAAACCATTCTCAGCGTCTGAGATGGCTGGTGGTATATGAGAGGTCGGAAGCTCGCTGAAAACGGTGATACTGGATGGAAGGCAGCTATTGAAGCTACCGGATCTCCCCGTCCACGCAAGGATACTCATGTCCCCAGAGCTCGCGAGTAATTGCGACAAGAGCCGCCCAAGCGCCTTGTCCCCTTCGCCATAAGTAATTGACATGGTCAAGGAGAATATGCCCAGCAACGAGTAAGCAACATCTTCGACTCGTGTTGTCTCGCGTGCGGAGGCAAGCCGAAGCTTTTCGCGTACGTCGTCGAGGCCAGGACGTAGTGACATCAGAGCTTGCGCCGAGATACCCGTTGCCTCCTCCATCTCCGAAATGACCTCGGGTGATTCCTTGTGATTGTAAATTTCGAGACCTAGGTAAGGTGTCCAGTCCTTGGTGTAGATGCGGACAACTTTCGATGCGTGATATTCCTGTAAGGTCCATGCTCGCATATTCCATATACCCCTTGTCAGAGCACCGCGCAATGCAAAGCGATTCACCCCACGGAGGTGGATGATCGTCATCACAGAGCGTTCGTACCATCTGAACATGCTAACCAATGCTTCCTGGAGGACAAAGTGGTCCCCCTTGTTGATACAGCATGTATCGCTCCAAGCCCAATAGAATCCCGCCTCCCGAACAACCTTGCAAAACATTTGCAATTTTTCGTGGGCAGGAGATGCCTCGAGATCATATACCACGATTTTAATGACCTTTTCAAAGAGGTTCATCGATTTCCCACTTGTGCGAGAACGTAGCATAGCGAAAGTACCCCTGGACTTCTTGCTGGATATGGATGTGGTCGATGTGTGTGGTCATGGACGAGATGAGTTCCATGTAGGTTGTCGTCTCTTCGAAAGCAGAGGCCTGCCCCGATTTGTCGCATGGACGACCATGTGTGGTGTCGATGAGTGCAAGCAGGGAGTCACGAATCGTGTTTTCAATCGGTGTCTGAATTATGTGTCTCTTTGCTTCCGGTAAGACGCAAAGGCGGGATCGTTCTAGGAAAGATATCAGGAAATGAGTATCCACAGGGGATAATCGCCCGTACCACGAATCTCTGGATCAGGTGATTGCGACATCTTCAACAACATTGTCTCATATGCGACTATTGCACCTTGATGATCTCCTTTACAGTGCAAGGCAGCATGCCTCCTTTCATAACCCGACGGAGAATCGGGATCAAGCCTGATCACCTGACGAACCACTGTTAGCAAAGGCAAAGAGGAAGTCAAGAGTAGACTACTTCATCTGCGTCGTTCAGGGCATCTTTCCACTCGCCCTTTGCTGCATGCGCCGCACTTCGTTTGACCAAGAGAATTTGCTTAATAGCGGGGTCTAGAGACAGTGCACTGGTATAGTGCGAAATGGCATTATCATATTCTTCATTATTTGTGGCGATATCACCACGGTTCTCTAGGTTTACACTACATCGAGACTTGAAGTCTGATTGAAAGTAGTCACGCGTGCATCTCAGGTATCGTACAAGTGATCACTCACCGGTCACCCCGAGCCCAATGTGCATCACCACTATCTACTTCTCTCCCCAGTTCTTCGTACAATTGGTGGAAACATGAAATCGCGTCTGTTACACGGTCCATCATTTCGAGATGGTCACATATGGCTTGATAGATTATGAATCTCGGGAGCGCAAACTACAGGCCAAAATCGGCGTCAGGCACACTAGCAATGTGAAGTAAAACCATGCTCACACTAGTGGCAGCGGTCAAGGCGTCTTTCCATGAACCAGTAGTCAGTTTTAATCTTACCCACTCTCTCGATAGCTGCATCATAGGATGTAACGCATTGTTGTGGCCAACATTTGTAAAGGCTGTATTATCATTGCTCTCTGGTGCAGAGAGACATCTATGTAAGAAGTCTTGCCGGTGATTAGATGCGGTGATAGAACACACAGAATGATAGCTCACCAGGTACCCACGTTTTGGTAGGTGTGGTGGGATTGGTCTCTTGACCAATTATACGCAATGCGGATTCGCCGGCCTCCTTCGAGTGACCTGCAGAAAGGAGAGCCTCGCACGATCGCTTTTCAATCGAGATTCCAAGATCGTAAAATTTCCACCCTGAAATCTACAAAAAATCAGGATCAGATTTGATACATTGCGACGTAGTAGGCCAAGTACCAACGCGATTATTAATGGCGGTTGCCCTGTGTGATTGGCGAACTTAAGTCTTGCGTCGTCAAACAACTGAATGCATGAGCGTAGTTGCCTCTCTCCATGTACAGATTTCCGTGAAGAAAGAGCATATACGCCTATTAGAAACATTAGTGACACCACGAGATAACGCATCATGCACGTGCTTGGACTTTGTAGAGCGCTGGATCCAAGGGCCTAACAGCAATGAGGTCGCCCATACGCGATATTGTATTGTCATACTCTCCGGCCATGAACAGTACAACGGCCTAAGACAAGAAAAAGTTGAATGAAATCTGGAAGGTGTTACGCATAAACACACCTTGATAAGGAGGAGAAAGTGAATGTGATCCGGATGGAAGCTTAGAAACGTAATGTCGCAAAGTCGACATGCCGCACGCGCGTCCCCCTTACCAACAAGGGCAACACATTTCGCTATGTAGCCGAAGGTAGATGACTGGATTTCGAGAGACCTGGATTAAATTGGCATGAGCATCTATATGTGAGAGTAGAAAGAATGCACCTTCTCAGCATCGATGAGTGCTGCGTCCCACTGTCTCAAACATGCCCGGACAAGTGCACGACTAGCGAATACATGATGGGCTGCGACCTTGGACCTTGCAATGGCAGTCATTAATGCTTCCGCCTTCGTGAGTTGACCATATTCCCATGTATGAAGTGGCCCAGCATCGATACGAATGCCCGGTTCCTTGTGTACGGGGTGCGAATAAGAAAGGAAGCTTATTAATGTGAGGACGCACGATGATGAACAAAATATCATTGACTTGGGCCCCTGAGTAACAATTGCAAGCCGATCGTCTGAAGAGAATGCGATTGAAGGTCCTCCGCCGCTCTGCAGGATGAGGCCAAGTCGGGTGTGTGTCGAGGTGTCCCACAAGGTGACGTTGTCCTCCGTAGAGTATGCTATGAATCCCCCATGTTGCGGCAGGGCAACGGCCGAGAAGCCATGAGGCATTGACCATTTAGCGACGGTAGTCCCAGTGAATGCGTTGATTTGCTTGATTTCGCGTTCCCCCGTTTTAACGAGGTGGTGGTCACCGAACCAGAGAGGACCGCGTAACGGCCTCAGTCCATCCATAACGAGTAGCAAGTTTCCATCGTTTGTGTCCCAAACTCGGAGGGATTCATG
The DNA here is from genome assembly GCA_038094015.1 of Phylloporus cf. gajari. NCBI lineage: Eukaryota > Fungi > Basidiomycota > Agaricomycetes > Boletales > Boletaceae > Phylloporus > Phylloporus cf. gajari. Next base: position 7,908 of record JBBPTF010000752.1, read on the forward strand.
AGCAGCTGTTGCAATTCTGTCACCTTGGGGAGAGTATTTGGCTGCGGTGATGGACTCGCGATGGTTGAGTGTTTGCACTTGTTTGCGCGCGACAAAGTCCCAAATCGTGGCTGTGCAACGACTGGAGACAAGATTTGTCGAGTCCGGTGAGAAATCAACGTCCCAGATGGCTGGATCGCCCGAGAACCTGTGTGTAAAAGCTTGTTCGTAGGCCGTCGCATCCCACACGAGCACTCTACCCCAGAGTGACCCCACTGCGATGAATCTGCCATCGTTGGAGGCAGCGACACTCCAGACATCGTTCGCGTGCATCGTTGCACATTCGCCGTCTTTCACTCGCCATACTTGAACACCCTCATCTCCACCACCAACGAGATATTCGCCGTTCGCCATAAATGTCGCCGCCCTTACCCGATTAGCATCAATTTCAATCGCCTGGGAATATTCTGTCCAGCAATCAGCAAGAATACAGCATCATCTCCCATCACGCACCTATTGTTGACGACATATTGGCAAATATCAGGTGGGTAGGCGGAGAAGCTGTGGTACGTGGACAAGCATTCCTTGAAATAGGACCACCTCGTGTTTTTGGCGCTAATTTCAATTCTACCACGCAGTAGCCGCTGGACTGCTGACGTCCAACTCCATTCGCACCAGCCTTTCTTTAATATCTCTACCAAGCATGACGTGCAGTGGCGGGAAGGTGATTTTACCAGGGTCTCAGTTGGACGTATGGTGAATTATCGCTGATTCATCTCTTTGTGAAGTTTTTTGTGGTTGGTCCCACTCTGCAATACCTCCTCACTCACTAATGCTCTACTGGTCAGCATGGAAGAAGAGACATCGGCAAATAGTCTCTCTCTCTCTGACCTTCATGCCTCGTTTTACCTTGTTTTCCGCACCCTTCGACCTAAGACTCTTGCAATCATATTCATCCTCGGCACACGCAACTATTTTGAGAGGGTGTGTTGATGCTAAGCTTTGACTGTATGCCAGACCTGTCTCTACTCTCTGATCGCGAATCCAACAACACCGAGTCGGGAACGTTCTTGTGCTACAATTATCGCCAACGCATCTTCACCCTTTGACACGCACCTATCGCTGGTAACATAGGTGACGACGATGACCAAGGAAGTTGTGGTACGTGGGCGTGCATTCCCCGAAACAGCCCGTGTTTTTGGCGCTGATCTGTGATAGCCAATACATACGTCCGAGTCCATCTCCGTCCAGAATCGACACTTGTTCGATACTGCAGCGCGTCTCTCTTTGAATACCAAACTGCCAGACTTGCTGGCGCTATCTTGACGATCCTCCCGTCCTACCCTCGGCAATGACTACACCGAAATAACCCCAAGAGCCTACGGTCCAAATCAACTCTGTGCATATAGTGCACCGGTATCTAGCCCCTATCCCGAGTCGAGCCGGCCATACACCCGGCGCGTAGCCATCGCACTCATGTCTAACCACGGTTCCATCCGCACTACCTCCTTGTTCGTTCGCTCACAGTACTCTCTAGCACACTCTGGACGGACTCTATTCGTTCTCCACCACCGCCTCATTGCCGACAGTGAACATTGCACCCACCGTGACTGGGATGGCGCTGCTACGACGCACTGGTCAGAAAAGCGTTGCCCGTCAGGTGACGAGATTACCATGGCATGGCAAAGACGATCAATATGTCACAGGTTGGTCAAAATCTCAATCAATCCCCTCCCCTCGTGTGCCTCTGCGCGCAAAGATATTCTACCGTTTCGTATCTTGTTGCTGCCCCATCAAGGTAGGCCCCACTTGCATTGGTGGTACGTAACGATCTCACAGTTTTTACCTGTGTGTTGCCAATCCCGTCGAGCTAGCGTATCCTTCACCCTCCATTCTAGGTCATATGTCCTAGGACTTATCGTAACATTACTGTTCGCCCATCGCGCACGATACGGACCTTTTCCAAGATACATACCTCCTCGATCATTGAACCTGTCGTGGACTTTGCGAAAAGCAGTCACCACCAGACCATTGTCTCTTTTCATGTTGTCGATCAGACAAATCTCCATACCACCCTAGCTGGGCATTGTGTCGTTGAAACACGATGTTGTTCCCAGCCCTCATTGTATAGTATCTTGCCTTCCTTGTATGTCCTAATACGATAAGCGATCTGTGTCGCCCTACCTGACCTCTGAGACAGATTCTCGAGCAATGACAAAATGGCTTGGACCACTGGAAACTTGAATTACTTGGGAAACGTCGGTCAATTTTCAATGTTCTTCGATGGTAACGATCAGTCGCGCCAAGCGCACATTCCCTGAGAGTGCTCAAGAGCTCTAGAGTTCAGTAACGCGTGTACCCGCTTTTGATATATCCGATGATTTACGTATGATATGGAACTCGTGGAGAATGTAGACAACCTCTGAGGCTCTGATAGGCTGAGAAGACCCATATTATCAGCTCCCTCTGGGTGTCGCCCTGGTAGAGTACGATGCGCTCGAGCTGAGTCATGAATTTACTCACAAAGCTAGCACAGGTGGATCCCTCACATGGGATGAACAGATTGGGGGCCTGGTAACACAATTGCCACCTCCAGGGGAGATGAGTGCACCGAAGGTACATTTTGTGCGGTAGACTGGTGACCGGTGACCAACCGTCTAAAAGAGGCAGCCCGGGGCGAGACAGGCCCCCCTTACCCCATGACCAATTATACCAGTCTGTCTACTTATTGACGGTCTGCCTCGCCCCGGGCTGCCCCTTTTGGACGGCTGGTCACCAGTCTATTTGTGCGGTTCAACTGTCTCATTTTATTGGCACGTCCCACTGTTTGTTCACACGGACTCACGTTTTGAAAATTGATCGACTCGTCTCAAGGCTCTGAATCCGTCCCCTTGAGATTCACCGCATCAATAATATCGGTATAAGGGGGGACGACTTGCTGCTAGTGTGGTGTAGACACCATGTTGGCTCCAGTCCAAGTTCATGTCCAGCCTTCGGATGGACCTCTACCCGTTGTCAGTTTCAACAGTTTAATCTTCCCGCTATCCTCTTTCCTTGGTTCCGCGTGCGCCGCGCAACCGTCCCCCTTCCCACCTCCGCCCTCTTTCAAGAACCCTGCGTCGTTGGTATCTGTTCCAATGGGCTGGGACGCACCCTCTGCGTCCGACAGCGCAAGTAAATTTCTCCTTCCTCTCGCATTTGCAATTCACCTCTCTCGTTCTTCAGGTCACTATCTGGCTATGCTTGATAGAGTCTCTCTCATGTTTCCCAGCAAAGCTTCGAAGTCAGTGTGTCATATAGTGGCCCACTCACTCCAGGGAAGACAAAACTATAGCGTACTGCGGTCCATAGTATCTGCTCGTTCATGTAGGCCACAGTGATTTCTTCGCACTATCTTGTCGTGTTCTGTGTTCCGTTGTTGACCAAAACCTTGATAGGCGATGTCAGCTACTCACCTCGATGTGTGCAGTTTGTACCTCTCAGTGCCACAAGTTTCTGGGCCTCTGGCTCCAGTCGCTGGTTATTTCAGAAGAAGACGACAAAGCAGAATGTTGACTGAAGCTGGAGGTGCGCAAGTTCCTCTTTTGCTTCGCGGTTCTTGACTAACGGTCTCGCCACTTATTT
>JBBPTF010000754.1:0-11497 GCA_038094015.1 Phylloporus cf. gajari
ATACCAGACGCTCTCAGACAGGTTGGTTTATTAAACTAGCCAACTGTACTTTCAGCTGGAGATCGCGACAACAAGAGCGCGTTTCCCTCTCCTCTACAGAAGCTGAGTACATTGCCCTGTCAGATTGTAGCAGGCAAGTTGTTTGGATCAAGCAACTACTTGGAGAACTTGGGTATAATCTTAAACCCATCCCCATCTGTGGTGATAATCAAGGATCTATCTTTATGGCATCCAATCCAGTCACTGAAACTCGAAATAAACATGTCGAGATCAAATGGCATGTAGTGAGAGACTGGGTCAAAGATGGTACCATTGAAATATTTTTCATTGATGGATCCTCTAACCCTGCAGACATGTTCACCAAGAATCTTGGTCGTATAAAGTTCGAAGAATTCAGATCACAATTGGGACTTAAGATTTTTTAGATTTCATTCTTCCTAGCCATACTCTTTACTATACTCTAGATGCTTACGCGCCTAAAATCGGCAGCTTAGCAAGGGGGAGTGTTGAACGAGATAGTGCATTGAAGTTCATACTCCTAATTAGGTAGATTATATAATCATACCAGTAGTATAGATATTTCGAACTCCACAGCTGAGTTCTAATTAACTCTTGTTCCCAAAACCGTCGTGAGCGTCTACCAACCTCAACAACTCAACACAACGGTGCGTAGCAGCGTTCTCTCTCGCTGAACCGTAGTATGCTCGACAGATTGTACAGATATTAACGGTGTAGAATACTTGGCAACAACACATTACATGTCACATGTAACCAGACTACTTCTAATCTAAAATTTGACCAGCAGCTTAAGCATGACGATGCGTCATTGCGCCGAAAGGCCGCATGAACCCGCTGCTCGACCAATGTTACTCTTCGCTGACCATGCGATAGGCACCCCTAACTGCCGATCGTGCTCTTGATGATCGAGCAGTCGTGTGTCAGCAGCCATATACACTCTTCGTCGCATCTCTTGAGTCTCACTCTTGACTCTGCACCTGATTGTGCACTTCAACCTGCTGAGACGGGAGCTGAGCGACCGCATGTTTCTTCAGTGCTGCAAAGCGATCACTCGCGAACAATATTGACGTGCATCGTCTTCTCCTCGACATGTACTAGTGGATCTGCAGGTACCTTATATCCACGTCGTGACACATTGGCCATCACAAAACAGGAACTTGGCGCTTTATAAACATGGTACTATTGCTACAATTCTTGTCATGGACACCAAAGTAGACTAACTGGTTTGTGTTTTCGAGAAAACTCCAGGTCATATTTTTCAAGCATTACTACGATGTTGACTTGGTTTGGCCAATGGCACCATAAGTAGCAATATTGGCAAGTGCTTGTATATCATATGTAATGATGGTACACTTCGACAACGTAGGTCTAATATGATGTCAAATTTTAATTATATGGAATCGAATCGTATTAGTATACCGCACGCCAAATTGCTTTTATTTCTTGCAAATGTACGTTTTGCTTATAAGGTTCTTATAGCACCGTACAATAACTTATAATTTCTTAATAACAAGTATTAGAACGACTCTTGTGTCCATTTTAATATCGGGGACCTGTACTTTTCCTGACGCGAAAGCCACTCAGGCTCGATCTGTGATGCCAGCTTTCAACGTTTCACCCTCGTGAGCCCTTCTCCAAGTGATGCATGGCGTCACTTTTGTTGACCCTCGTGAGGCTAGAAATCTTAGTCTGGCAGCGCAACACGACGAAAATGCATGTTATCGCGACAGGGTTGGTATCGCTTCACAATTGTCGGAACACATTAATACCGCAGGAGAAGCCGTGCGGTTGCCTCACGCGTAGTGTTGCACCGTTGGTATAATGAACCCTACCAGCTTTTTTGATGCAAGTGCGACGTAATCGTCCGGGCATCAGGAGAACGCGGAACTAAACCTAGCTGCCTTAAATACTTCGCAAATTTTCTAAGGTGAATCTGGCCCTCACTTGTCTGCGTTTTTGACACTGACAAACTGCAGTTAATCATCAGATATGGAACGTGCTTCCGAACGGGAAGTTTATCTTCATGGAATTGGTCAGCAAATTTCTCTCCTCTACTTGTCTATCCACGCTCATTAGTGCCGTTCCAAAAGTCCCTCACAATGCTATACAACGATGTACGCCTGGACGCCATGTCATCTCAGCAAGAGACTTTGCACCTCTATCTCGACTACCAGTGGCTCGGTCTTTCGCTGCCAACTCTCATCGTGCAACCCATTCTTTCTATGCAATGGGTGCAACACAGGCTGATCATGGTCGGGAGGTAGAAGAACTGGTGCCGCTTTCCCCAGGCATACTTCATGATGCGCTATGCATCGCTCCCAGTATTTTGTGCGAGAATGTTCTCTACAACCGGGATTGGACAGAATTGGTATGCGTTCATCCATTTTTAACGATCCCCATACTTAATCTCTAGTAGGACATGAATCATTTCATCCATTTCCTCATCGAAGAATCGGATATTACGTGCCAATACTGGGGCGCGTGCGGTGATCGTATCAAGATCAAGGAGATTAAGGCTCATCTGATGCATAAACATCAGATCGAGTCCAACTCGACGTCATACCAGTGTCTTTGGCCTGGATGCTTCTCAAGTAAACCAATGACTCAGTTCTCCACTCTAGTACGGCACATTCGAGAACGTCATGGTTCAGCATATAGGTATTGGCCATGCCCGACCTGCGAATGGAGGTATTCAAGAGAAGAGACGTTATTGAAGCATTTTAAGAATTGCCCAGGACGTAGTACATACTAGCAAGCTGCAAGGATGAGATGGCTTTATATTCGTGCCACAATCTCTTTTGTACACCTACTGGATCCCCTAGCCCAAGGTCCCCCGTTACTACTCATGTCCTTGCTCTCATAGTGTATTTGAATAATTTGATCATTTCGGTGTATGTATTCCTGCTACGATAGTGATTCCCTTTGGTATTCTCTATGTTTTCTCTATTAGCCCCCGTATATATGGACAACACTCGTTCTTTGATCCTTCCGAGGTCTAAGCTGTTCTAGGGGTTAGTTGGTCAATCAAAACGATTGTTTGATCGCATGCGACTGATGGTGCATTTTCACAAAGGGTCAAAAAGTGGTCTACCACTCGTCACACGTCACGAGTCGGCGCGGCGGGATTACGCCACAGCATGTGGGATACATGCAAGCCGCTCTGCAAAAAAGGCATTTCCGCCGCCACCGACCATATCTATTGAATCCAAAGAGCCCCCGGCACAGCTTGTTCTCACTGGCCAGTGGCCAATGGTCTCTCGGTATCGCCGTCGCTGAGGATTATAAAGACATCTGCACAGCACAACTTATCAGGAATTCATTGTGCTGTAGGACCTGCAAAATCCTGTTAATTCCCGCCGATTCCCCGTGTGGGCTGGTGAATGTTGACATGTAGATCACGTCATGTATAGCTCGGTGACCGATACCGGTACTTATGGAGGTCGTTATAATGGAATTCAAGCATGGAAAAATATGCCGTCTTCTGTCTACTCACGGCAGATGGAACGGGTTCGTGGCAAGGATAAGGCCGCGGCCCAAATACTGATGATGCGACCATTTGAATTCGTTGTGTGAGCGGCCCCCTCGATTACCGTCACCGCTAGATGTGGGTGGGTCAAGCCAGCAATGAATACCACCGTCCTGAGAATTCCAGTCCGTTGGAAGTGCCGAGACGGGGTCACCGTGGTGGTAAAATGTTACCCTGCATGCTACACGGATTAGGAGGCAGTGTGCAAACCAAACCGTCCTAGCCATAGTAGATTCCCCGCATCGCCGCACATGACCCACGCCGAATATAGAACACTGGCACATCATGACACTGAACTGAGCAATTCCTGTGAAGAAATTTCCCCCAGGCTACAGTACACGTGGCAACATGTGCCGTATGTGTTTGCGATCGACGGTCTGAAGTCTTCTCCAACTGTAGCACTGTCACACAAGTAGAGGGATCATTCTAAGGCATGCTGCTACGCCACCCGTCCAAGAAGACCAAGTGCTGTGTCCTGTCATCGCTTTTACTCAGCATTTCGTTCCAACAGGCGACTATGATCGTAAGGAGACCACTCCGCAATCATAGAAGTCCGGGGATGAGGAAATGGGGTCCAAGGTCCGACGAGGAACATCTTCTTGCGTAATGCAAAATATCACCTTTGGTGCTATGTTAAGGTACAAGAAACGGTTCGGAGAAAGGGACTCACGTTGATACCCGGAAATGAAGTGAACGGCGTATATTCGGGATCCTATACAAGGCAAGTGTGGGGCTCTCAAGAAGCAATGATCGATATCGCCGACTCGACGAGTATGGCCACAGCATGACCGGGATGCCGATAAGAGTGCAGGGTGTAAGCGCCCGCATGCGGGTGCGAGAATGAAAATAGCCAGGTTCAACCATGGTCCTAGCAAGTGGCGCTCGTCTTCACGCCTCGTCAAGTTATGGATCCCACGATACGGTTCATCATCAGATCCATGCTAAGCCAGTTTGTATGTAAGGTGACGTCTCTACAAAAACATTGATTGATATGGTGCTAAATAGGAATGACACACTACATTCATTGAACCACTCTCTGCAGGATTGCAGGTATCCTACAAGGAGTGATGGTTTGTATCCCTGTGCGAGGCTTGGGGGACGACGTCTGAATGAACGATGCAGTTAGACGTGCTTGTGTCATGACGAAAGAGGAAGGAATGAGTCCGGACTCCGGAGCACAGCCCCACCGAATCTCACCTGTTATGGCTCCACGTTGCACCACGAGGACATCCAGTCAGTCCGGCCCGGACATTAACTCAGGGAGAGGTGCGTGGCTGCCTCGCGCAGTCTCGGTATAATACGTCTCATACCAACTTTTGATGTACATATGTATATGGCCTGGCAATACATCGTCTGATCACACCTCATATATAAAAATGCAGAGCTGAGGGCAGATAGACTACTTCAAACACCTCGCCAGGCGAATCCGGCTGTCACCTGTCTGCGTCTCTAACGGACACTCCATCATGGCATATACTTCAGCGTGGGAACTTTCTTATCACCAAGATCGCCGGCATGCACCTCAGTTTTACTTGTCCACGTCAGCTCCCCACAACGCTTCACTCGCTATACACAACAATGTGGCACAACCACATATCATCTCAGCAAGCGACCTCATCGCCGTATCTCAACTACCGACTCAATCATTCGCTGCTCATTCTCATCGCGCGCTCCATTCTGTTCATCCAATCAATGTGGCACAGGCCGAGTGCTTCGAACGCTATCATCTCGAAGATCGAAGACCATACGTGGACTACGCAGAATGCGAGACGGTGCTGGACGCAACACACACCCTGGAGTTCCAGCGTGAGGTCATGCAGGTACGTTTCAGAGATACCACGCATATTACATTCTTATCATCTCTTAGGACGTGTCCCATACTGGTTATGGGTTGACCTTTTCCTCAAACAACCCTCCATTGAGCCACCATAGTCGGGTCGAGGAATACCTGGGGTCCCTTGGCGTATCATTCACCGCGATTGGTACCGTTCCCAATGTACCTCGTGCCGCCGCATATCAGCATGCACCCTTGGGTCATACCATCCCGACAAGCGTACACACAACTGTCCATACGGCGAGGATCCAGAATGACATTAACCAGGTCCGTGTTAGAAATGCTATGCATATTGCATTCTTACATCCATCACTCAGTACGCGCTCCATACGGGTCATAGCTCGACTTATCCTCCAAACGGTCCTCTACTTGACTACCGTCTGGCCTCGCCTGGCGTATCACTCCCCACGACTAACACCATTCCCGATGTACACTGTGCTGCTCCACAGTGGCATACGTCTGGGCACAATACCATCCCGACAAGTGTTCACACGGCTGTATATACATCGGGGTTCCAGATCAACGACAATCAGGTGTGTATCAGAGATATTTTATGTGTATTACGTTCTTATAATCTATCAGAACACGTCCCATGCAGAGCATGGGTCGAAATTTTCTCTACACGATCTTCCACTGAGCCACCGTGGTGGGGGCGAAGAAGACCCAAGACCCCTTCCCTCGGGCATACATGACGCAAATTCACACTCATCCGTCGCACCCAATGTTTTGGAGAAGCGCATCCCCTACAATAAAGACCAGATAACTCAGGTATACTTTGATCTCATTTCCCAAACACCTGTGCTTACCCTTCATAGGATACGATTCGTCGCGCCAGTATTCTCATCGAAAAATCGCTGATCACTTGCCAATGGGATGCATGTAAGTGTCGCTTGCAAGTCAAGGACATCAAAACCCACCTAATGCGTAACCACGATGTCAAGTCCAACTCGGGGTCACACAAGTGTCACTGGAATGGATGCTCCTCGAATGGAATGACTGAGCTCTCCAGTCTTGTGAGGCATATTCAAGAGCGTCACTGTTCGCTTTATTGGTCATGCCCAGTTTGTAAACGGAGATATTCAAGGAAAGAGACGTTGTTGAAGCACTTTGCGAAATCCCCAGGATGTAGCAAGCCACAGGCTGGGCCACACTGTGGGTGAGATAGTATCGACACACCCCGCTATGGTAGTTACCTCCGGTATTGCCGTTAGCTTAGTTTGCACCTAGTGTCAACCGTTATTTATACTTCATTCGATGTTTTGCCAAGATCCGAGTGCCACCATTTTGAGATGCATCTATGTAGCTATATGCGAGTCGCGTTTGACTGGGGGAGTTCCCATACAGTTGAAAATAGATCAGACAGGTAGGAATAGTGGCGATTACGACCTTTCGCAATTTCAAACGTAGAGACACAGAACACTACTGTAGGTCGTGAGTGTAAACGGCGCGAATAGACTGGAAAAAAGGGGAGGAAGAAGAGGAGACTTGCTACGGGTAAGGCACAAGGGCACAAGGGGAAGTAACAAGGGATGAAGAACGGCGACAACATTGTGCAAGTTGCATGGTCATGGGCACTAAGTCGCTGGCATGAGCGGGTGAGCGGGTAAGGCCCAAGACGGCAACGAATGGTGCACTCGTCATTGGCGCCATACGCTGTCACGGGTGGAGAGCAGAAAAAACCCACGCTAGGACCGGCAGTCTTAATCACCACTCGCCCTGACTGCAATGACAGCCCTCCTGTCTTGGGCAAGTTGCGCCCCAGTTGATTAGTCCTAGTTCATCAAATCAAGTGCGTAAGGGGAAGTGGGCCCACAAAAAATGATTGATACGGTGCAAAATAGAAAGAACACGCCTGTGCTTATTTGGGTCTCCAGATAGGCTCCACGGGCTCGTGAAACTCTCGAAATTACCGTGTGCTTTAATACTCTTTTGAAACTCATTGACGGAAATGCGTCCGAGTTGGCTTTGTAACCTCGTGTAAGGTTTGGGGAGGTCCGAATGATTGATGCGGTTAAAAGGGCTTGTGAGTGGTGCCTCGATTTATTTCGGCTGCTATCATGAGCGGAGAACGACGAGAGAGGGAGGGTTACAGGTGGTGCCCAATCCGCTGCGGTCGGACGTAAGTGAAAGTGGAAATGGCGGTAGGCGCGAGTTGTGGCTGTGAGCCACCGAAAACGGGTAGTTGGTGCAGGACGAAGCCATCGGTCACCGATCAATCGATCGTCCCTTGGCAACCTGTGAAATAACTGTCTGATCGAATCACCTTGAGGTATACCATCTCACCAAGGCCATCAAATCTATCGCGGAAGGTATCAAATCTCAGGGCGTCTTTCCAGCGCACCACCACGCTGACTCGGTGAACAACCGGTGGCCTCTAAAGCTCAATGTGACCAACTATCGCCGTTGTGAGTCCTTGGAGCATCATATGACCACTAGCAATCCTGAGCGTCTAGCAGCTTAACATGAACATTCGTGCCATTACAACACTGTAGGTACTATATTGTGACGGTTGGACGAGATTGTCGGGGACATTAATATCACAGGGCCACGAGTTGTGCGGCTGCCATGCGCACTTGGTACAATAAACCCTTACCAATTTCTTTGATTTATATAGCTCTGGCGACGTACCAGATAAAAGCTGGGGCTTGACTCAGGTTCAGTTTTTTTCAGTCCAAGCTGCTCATAAACCGCCTCATCGTCTGTGTATCCAACCCAACCCTGACAGTTATTCAACAGATATGGCATATGCTTTTGCATGGGAACCTTCTCGTCGCAGAAATCATTGGCAACCCCCCCTGTTTTATTCGTCGGCCATACCTCAACGTACAGGTAGGGGTCAGACCACCTCTGTGATCGATCCTACACCTGTATTCCGGCTACCAACTCAATCATTCCCTGCGCATTCTCACCGCACACCCCATTCTCTTTATCCGATCGGCGTGGCACAGGCAGAGGGTCCTGAGCGCTATCGACCAACTTTTACTCGACACGACCCTCTGCTGAGCCACCACATTCGGGCCAGAGGACACCCGGGACTGCTCTCTACCGGCACACATCATGACACACTACCCACCGTCCCTAATGTTTCGCGCGAGGGCAATCTTTACAACAATGACTGGACAGAAGATGTATGCGGCGTTTATTTTATTCGAAACCTCGCACTTAATCTCCGTCAGGACATGATTCATTTCACCGGTATTCTCATTGGAGAATCAGAGATTACATGTCAGTGGGGCATATGTGGTCATCGCTTGCAAGTCAAGGAGATCAAGACGCACCTGATGGATAGACATCAGGTCAAGTCGTATGGCCCGAATGCCCCTCTGGAAAACCGATGACGCAGCTCTCCAGTCTAGTGCGGCATATTCAAGAACACCATAGTTCCATTTACAAGTATTGGCCATGCCCGACCTGCGAAAGGAGGTACTCGAGAGAAGAGACGTTATTAAGACACTTTAAGAAATGCCCAGGACGTAACAAGCCGCAGGTCGTGCTACGCTGTGGATGAGATGATACCTTGGAGTCAAGTTTGCATCCGTGCTATGGTTTCATTCGCTTGCCTAGCACACCAGGGCCTCTTCACTACTTCCTTCCCGTGAATCGTTCCCGCCGTGTTAGTGATTCCCGCTTGGGGTTCTTTGCAGTCAACCAGGCGTTGATCCCTATTTATACTGACCACGTTTATTCTTTGCGTTAGCTAATTATAACCTGAGTACCACCGTCATTCTAAGGGTCGTTTGGTTGCATGCGGTTCGCGGCTGTGACTGCTGGGTATTATCCGCAATGGTCGGAAAGTAATCGGGCTGGTGATGGTAGTGTCAATTATCACATTTCGAGCGTAAAGATACATAGAAGTATTCTAGGTAGTTAGGATGGGACGAAAAATAAAAAGGGTAAGCTTAAACGAGCAAAAGTGGAAGTAGCGAGGCACTGAGGTCCAGCACCTCGTCGGGCATCAGTAATGGATTGCAACGAGGTTGCGTCGCCATGGTCATAGAGTCATCGTGGTCACCAAGTCACCAGCACGTGGGGATGGCGGGTGAGGTCACAAGGCATAATGAGAGGGGTGTGCGAGGGTCACGCGATACAGGTAGGACGGAAACACAGGAAGGTGTGTCAACTCGAAAGCAGTGTCATAGCGTCCCCAGATCGTCGTCATCGTTGCGTTAAGCGAACAAGGGTCGCATTCACATTTTGTGGGGTAGTGCGCAACGTGGCAAATGCGCGAGATGGGGTATGTTGCAGACGGACAGAGGCGGAGATGACATGTCTGACAACCCTGGGAGGCGTTTGGATAGGCTCCGGTCATCTCCGGAGGGGTGACAAAGCTTGGAACCAACCAAACGCCCATCTCCCTGCATAGTGGCGTCGGTGTTTTTCACAGCACATGCATGCATATCAAGTGCCATGAGTGCCTCTGTGACTGTGGCTGCAGGGCGATGTCCTATGTAAATACATCTCATGATGCATGCTAGAACCAAGAGAGGGTTTACGCCTGTGCTCACGTTCGGTGAACGCCTCCATCCTGCCTTCTATTGCAAGACCGCTGCTCCCTCCGAATGGCTCATACTGCAAAGTTGCAGTTGCTCGTACGTATCACCATGGGATCGACATTGCATGGATTGATAGTGTTCCAAAGGGGAGACGCAGGGCTGGTATACGGGAACCTCCTATCAGTACACACATGACTCTGACGCATTCGATGTCTAGCTCCCTATGCCCGTCCCACACAGGGTGCTCAATACATTCTGAGTGCTCATTGCGCCACGCGCCACAAAATACACACAATTCGATCCCAGTGGGTTGGGAATCTTGTGCGCCATGGCCGCTAATGGACAATGTTCTCTACCTCCACGTCCTTGCAACCGGTAACCACTTATAGCTGCGTAAACAGTGTCACATTGACTTCATCAATCGGGCTGTCGTACAACCAATTTGGATTCAAAGCAGAAGCGTAGGGATCTAAGGTGCGCTTTCCTAGTTATGCTATCAAACGCATCTTAGATTTTTGCTATGATCTACGCTGAGTTAGGTTGGAAGTTGCCATTCCTTTTTGGTCTTGTTGGACGGGCATCGTTATAGATGCGCAGTCGTTAATATCGCTTTACCCAACAGGTTCTCGCTTACTCGACTACAAGTACCGCGACATGAGGCATGGTAAAAGGGACCGCTCGGTCGAGGTGGTCATGGAGATCAGCTCCAAATCGAGTGTGAAGAACACTCCGGGCTTTTGTTTTTCACCCGTCCCATCATGACATGCGGGATGCGCGCGGGCCGCTTGCAAAAAAGGTATTCCTACTACCTACCTACCGTATTCGAGGAACCTCACAACCGCCATGCATTAGCCTCTCAGACCTTCGAGAACGCCGCGAGATCTGCGAGTATCGCTGTTGCCGAGGTTTGTCGAGGATGTCATACGGACGTCTGCGTGGCGTGGCTTTCAGGAAATCATTGTGCTGTTCGATCTGCACATACCTATCGAGTTATGTGAGTTAATGGATGCCTACAAAAGTTTCCTTAGTTCACTGACCATATAGAGGTTGTTATAATACAGCTTCCAGGCAGTGCAATAGTAGCGGTTGGAGCATACGAATCATAATTACGAGCCAAGGAGCGATTTTTTATTTCTTCGTAGCAGGTGCATGTTCCACAAGAACGGAACAAGTCGGCAACGCGGTGTGTGCGCAGCCCACTCAATCACCCTGCCTGCCAAACGCGGATGGGTCAACACCTCTATCCTGACAATCCGTGGCAGCGATGAGGCGGGGTGGCGGCAAGGTACTTGGACCGTGCGCACCATTTACGGATTGTTAAACAACGTGTAGACCGTGCCATCCCAGCTTTGGATAAATTCCTCGCAGCACTGTTGCCCGCTGTTCCAATCATCTGCACTGAATACGGAACGTTGCGAACATGATGGAACAATTCCCGTAAAGGAATTCCCGCCAGTCACCGCTTTTGATCCCCATTTGGTGCAACAGGCCATTAGAAAGACAAGGAGAGACCCCCCCGCGGTTGCGGAAAGTCCGAGAGGTGGGGATCAAGCTCCAAGTGTAATATTCCCTATCGCAGCACGGAATATCAGCTTTAGGACAAGAGAAACGGGTCGGTGCGCATTG